>JAVJIF010029359.1:0-61611 GCA_038442645.1 Agave tequilana | reverse complement strand
CCTTACTTTATGATAGAAAATGAATTTAAAAAAAATTGTAGAATATTATAATTTCAATTGGTATCATATGGGAATAATACTCTTTATTGATATCAAGATATTTATTTGCATGTTTTTAATTTGTATCAAGATGCTTTTACTTCTTAAATTGGTATCAATGTTTTTATGTTTCCTTTCAATTGGTATCAAAATGTACTACTTTGACACATTTTTTTAATTGGTATCAAAATTTTTTATTGTGAAAATTTGAAATGTTTTAATAAGAATATAAAAAAAAAGTTTTGATTTATATTGCATATATGCAAGGGGGAGCTTAACATCTCTTCTACATATAGATTTATGTTGAGTGTATCTTATATTGAGGAGCTTGACAACTCTTCTTTATGCGATATACGTGTGTAGGGGGAGCTTCACATCTCTTCTTATGCATTGCATATTATATGTTATGTGAATTAGGGCTTGTCATCCTTTCTTCATGTAATGTAAATATGTAGGAAAGTTAACTTAGCGTCTTCCTCTTATGAATGTATATCGCATATATTATTATTTGATTTGTTTGATTGTCACCCTTTATTTACATCATTTTTGTTTAGACAAAAAGGGGGAGAACATTGCATTTATTGTTTTTAACCCCTTTGTTGATTCCTTGGTTCGAACAAAAAAGGGGGAGAAGAATTTATTTATTGTTTTTACTTTGACCCTTTGTTGATGATTGACAAAAAGGGGGAGAAGTATTTGGTATATATGCATGTTTTCAAGATTTATGTTTATGCATATATGTTTTGTTTCGCAAATAGGAGAAAAAGAATTTGATTTGTTTTATGCTTGATTGGCATGTTTATCTCCATACATTTGCATACATGTTTATGTACTTTATTGTCATATTTATTGTTTATTTGCTATGCATGAGTTAAGGGGGAGCTTCTTGAAGCTTAACTTTAATCCATGCATATATAACTCCATGAGTTTTGTCATCATCAAAAAGGGGAGATTGTTGGCCCAGAGGCCTTCCACTCTTAGTTTTGATGATGATTAATTCATGTAGTTATGTTTACTAATAATCTTGTGATTTTAGTTTCAGATCATTAATCAAGATATTAGTTGGTGATTAGCTTCAACAAAGGAGTTTGGAAGCTTTCACATGGTGATTCCAGAGCCCGAGCATCAAGATCATACATTGCACTCGATGGAGTCAAGCTCGGTGAATCACGTTTTGGATCGAGTCGACTTAAAGGAAGATCGTCAAGAAGACTTAGGTATCCTAGTTTAGTTTAGTATGTTTTAGATCCATGTGTAAAGATTAGATAGTTGATATGCTCAAGTTCACAATACACACACGTTTTATGTTTTGGATATTGGTTTTCGGTTTTTAGTTTAACCGATATTTGTTTTCATGAATAGTAGATCAAAACAAGTTTAAATGGTTTATGTATATTAGATGTGCTCTATATACATGCATGCTTAATTTCCTAGACAAACTTATTTTGATATGCCTATTCATGAGTTTGGTGTTTTGTATTTTTAACAAAACATTATTTTGGAATTAAAGACAAAAAACAATGATATGTATATGTTGCATGTATATTGGACCTATGTCCATATGCAACATGCCTAAAAGTGTTTAAGTATCATGTTTTAGTATTTTAATGAGTTTTAGGAAAAATCAGATTTCCTATTGAAAAAATCAAAGTGTGGTAAAATACAGGTTTTGGTTTTCGATAAAATTTGTAAGACACAAAAATAGTTCAAATTGCTTGATATTTGAGTTGAAATTTTTATCACATGTTTGTATATCAATGCAAAATGTTAAAACTATTTTTGGGGATTTTTAGAAGATTTATAAGATTTTTTAGAAATATTTTTACCCTATTTTTCTGACCCAGAACAGTGCCTTACAGGCTCTGTCGGTCGACCGCACAGTCGACCGACCCAGGAGCCGGTCGACCGGACGGTCGACGACGTGCACAGCCTATGCCCGTCTGAGCCTGGCATTGGGCCGGTCGACCGGACAAGAGAGCTCTGCTCTCTGTTTTTGGACGGTCGACCGGACGGTCGACCGGGTTCCTCCAACGGTCATATTTATGACCGTTGGCGGTCGACCGGGCGGTCGACCGCCAGCCGTCCAGGCTGTAAAACAGCCCAACGGCTAGTTTGTTGGAGAGGCCTATTTAAGCCCATCTCTTTGGGGTTATTGACAAGGTTTTTGAGAAGAAAATTTTTCCTATTCTCTGGTTCTAAAAGCAAGTTTTCAAAAGTGTTTTAAGTGCCAAAAGATCCATCTTATTTGTTTTAAAGTGTTTTGTTATTTTCAAAGAAAATAGGTTTTTGGGAGTTAGTGTCTTGTTCTTAATTTCTATATCCATTTGATATTTTCCCAAGAGATTTTCTTTGATCAAAACACTTTGTTTTCCACACTGAGCTATCTTCTATCCTATTCTATTAGGATCTTGTTTTGTGGAAAAAGGAAATTGGTTTGTGGTTGAGATATACCACTTGTTGTAAACCCTTTCTTTGTGGGTGCTCCCTCTTTGGTAGAGGTTGAGGTTGTTGGTTACTCCCTCTTGGTGAGGTAGAGTTGGAGTTGGCTTGTATCCCTCTTCGGTAGAGGTGGATTGTGTTTGTATTGCCTCGGTGGCATTGTATTGGTTGAGAGAGGAGTTTGGTACTCCCTTGTTGTACAAATCCTCCTCGGTGGCAAGTTAGTGGATTGGAAATCCTTCTCGGTGAAGGCAGGGACGTAGAGCTCGGTGCTTGAACCTCGAAACACATCTTTGTCTTTGCGTTTGATCCATTGACTCTAAACTCTCTCTCTCTTTATTTGTGTTGTGCATCATTCATATCATTCATATCTATTTGCTTGTGTTGTGCCTTGCATATATTCACATTGCCTATTCATATTATATGCTTGGTTTGTTTGTGTGTGCCTCACTTATACTTAACCACGAGAGCTTCATATAGCACCTCAACTCTTATCTAGGGGAATCAAGAGGAGTTAGTCCAGAGCCCTTCACGGGGAATTCGGCTACACTCGTTGGTTGTATTAAGTGTGTGGCAAATTAGTTTTGTAATTCCGCATTCCCTATTCTAGATTAGCCATATCACCTATTCACCCCCCTCTAGGTGATTTCAGTAAAGAGAATAAGTTTCATGATAGGATCTTTCATGATCCTATTCATATTGGGGATTGTAATTATATAAATAGAAAAGAGATCAAAAAAGATGAGTTTCATGAACCACCACGTTATTTTGATTGGGTAACAACGCTTGGCCCAATCCGACCACCACCGGAACCACCAACTTGAGGTAACATATCCTTCCCTTTCTTCTTTTTCATGCATTTAAGCATTCATTCATACATAAGGATAATGCACGTGATAGGTGTGGGGGAGGGTTCTAACATAACGTAGGTTTATTTTTATTTAAAATAACAAAAAAATTTAACATTTTCCTTTCTTTAAAAAAAACTTTTTGAAGAGAGAAATAATTTGACATATTTTTTGTAAGAAATTAAGTCAACTTTAAGAAATAGGATAATCATAATTAACATTTCTTATACTTGGTCAAAATAAGATTATTTGTTTGATTCTAGAGTAAGAAAAAAAATTTGAAAAATAATTTAGTCTTGATTTTACCTTGATGAAATATGCATGCTTTATACGCTTACACACTTAGGGTTCAAAAACAAAGATTCTTATGCCTTATATAAAAAATGAAAAAAGAAAAATATATATATATTAAAATTCTCTGATTAAGTTGGGTATTTGTACCTCATAAAGCATAAGTATTCACGCTTAAAAGTGGTTCATATAATAAAATTCTTAGTTTTGTAGCCTTTTTGCTCGAGTCCTTAAGTTCTGGGTATTTTCTCACCCGGTGCCCTAAGACCGTCCGATTGGGAGTCACCAATTAAAGGCTCGTTATATGGGCAGATTAGAAAGCCTAATAGAACTAAGGAATAATAGCACCAAAAATATAAATAAATAAATAAATAAATAAATAAAATAAGGCATAATAGTTAAAGTTAAAGAACCTTTAGTCAAAATTTCACGGTCACAAAGATGCATTTGACTTAGGATAAAATAATAGATTAGATGAGAAATATAATTTGACTCCTTAGCTTGATTGATAACAAGCTTTTGAATAGAGACTAAGTTTAGGAATGAAAATTTTGATTTTCTTATAACTTATAGATTACTTGAACTCTTACAATAATACCTCAAATATTATCTCTCCTTTTAAAATGCTTTTCAAAAATACTAACACTTTGTTTCTCTTTCTTTATGGATTTTGTGGGTGTAATCCACTAAAAACTCTCATGAGACAAAACTCGTCCTCTAGGGGTAACTTAGAGGTTTAACAGCTTGTTGCATATGCTTAGTGCAATCGCGTGACCTGCGTAAGTGGTCTAATAAATTTTTAGATTTAGTTTTGATATTTTACTTGAGGACGAGCAAAAGATAGGAGTGGGGTGTGATCACACATGCGTTGCATATTTTCATATCATATGTGTCACACTTCTGCATATTTATTTAAATAAAACTCTGCTATTAATGTATTTTCATATTTAATGGCGTGTAGGGTAATTAAGAAGAAAAAGAGAGATAGACAAATTTATCCGATTACAATTCAAAAGTTCAAAAGAAAGGAGATTGATTCAAATTCAGAGGTTTAAAGGCCATCTTATCTGAAAATCGGGACTATTAGATGAGAAATATCATTTAAATTTAAAGGAAAAATATATTAGAAGAAGACCCTATCAGTTTTACTGAGGATAAAGAGATAGATCGTCAAATCTAAAGCTGAAATTCAAAATCTAAAGGGATAAATGGATAGAGAGAATATCAACGGATGAGATGAAGCAATTTAGACTCGGATTCAGACTGAATACATTTTAGTATTTGAATCATAACTTTCGCTACCAAAACTCAAATCTGATGATTCAAGATGATCCATAAAGAAGATTTAAAGGGCTACAATGCTTACGTTGATCACTGTTTCTAATTTTATCATTAATAAGTTATATTTAGCAATCAATATGTCAACAAGCTGCAGATCAAAATTGAATATCCACATCAAATCAAGTTTGGAGATAAGAAAAGGATTCAAATTCAGAAATAGCCAGCTCCCCTATTTTTCAACTCATCTTTTTTATCCATTTCTATCCTATAAATGCCCCACACATCAGAGGCAGAGGGAGGATTAAGCAAAGAGTAGAATAGATTTTTGTATAGGTTTAACCTAGGTTCTTCTTTCTCTTTTAATATAATTTTTATTTTTTTATGTAACTGAAAGGGGAGGAGAGTTTCATGGAGGAATGAGAGCAAGCTTGTACTGAGGGTGACATCGGTGTAACTAAGTCTTCTTTCTTTGTTATTTGAATCAAATAATGGTTTCTTTTTCTTCTTTACTCTTAATTTTGCTTGCTTTCCTCTGATGTGTTTGCAATCCAAGTGAATCTGATAGCCTCGAGATTGCTTCGCCATTGTAAGTGCCCTTGATAGCCTATGGTGATGAACAACCATTTCTTTGCTAGTTTAGCTTGCTCGTTTATTCGTAGTGTAGATCGAGAACGGGGAAGATCCTACACGCCATGCTTGATCGCCTTCAAAGACTAGGTAGTCGTAGCGACAGATCCAAGGTATATAAGCACGAAAGAGGTAAGTAAAAATTTTAGTTTTCTTTTAATTCTTAGTTTAGAATTCTACTCCAAAACCAACATTCTCCTCTTTATTTAATTTTTTCTTTTCTTTTGTAAATAAAACAACAACAACAACATCATCATCTTTTCTTTTACCATCTTCTTCACATCTTCTAACTTAACCTTTTTGTTTTTTCCTTAAAACTGAGAAGAAATTCCTAACATATTTTTGTAAACTCAAAAAGAAACGAACTTACTTAAAAGCTTCCATCGCTAGTCCCTTCTTGTGAATCACGACCTGCATAGCCACTTGCTATTGTATAGTATTGAGTACCTTGCATGTTTCAATCTTAATTTCTAAACTATCATTTTCTGTGTGCAGATTAAAACTCAATCAACACCCTAGTGCTTAGCGCCTGTTGTTGTGTTATGCAATGGCCCCACCTGAGTTTAGCTTTCCTTGTGGCTAGTTCTAACAGTGTTAGCACTCTAACCTCGTTCCCCGGATTCTCCCGCCTAACTTATTTTCATGGATTTAATGAACCAGATTTTCTTGCTGCGTCTGAATAAGCTTGTCATAATTTTCTTGACAATCTATTCAGCCAGCATTGCAGGATTTGGGTATTCATTAGATATTTAATTTACAGTCGGATTAACATTCAAAAGGCGGTTATTATGAATTCTTAGTTATGCTTCTCAAAGTAATTGATACCCAGTATTCAAAATTTATTATTATCAGTTGTTCTTTATTTATGTATCTGCGATTAGTTATCGGGTTTTCTTTACCTACGATATTATGATCTATTATCCAGAGTAAGTCAGTCTACAGGAGTTCTGACAGATAATTATATGAGAGAGATAGTTCAGTACACGATATTCCAGTTATATTGTGTCGGGCAGAGATACGGGATTTGGATCGCAATTTTTTAAAAGTCTTCAGAGAAGTTTAGGGACGTTTCTTATATTCAACTTACCTATCAGTCTCAAAAAGACCGGGTAGTCCAATCAGACCATTCAGGATCTTAATTATCTTCTTCTAACAGAATTCTCTTATTAACAATTATAGATTTGTATTGATATAGTACCGTCCGAAGAATTATACGGCAAGAAGTGCAGGAGATGTCTAGGTCCAGAGTTATTGGTCAATCGGTTATGAGTATTACACTTAGTTAGTAATATCTTAATTGGTATAATATTGTCCCTATCCTTTCCTGTGTTCATTTTCCCTTTATCGAAATTTCGAGGATTAAATTTTTGTAAGATGGGTAGAATGTAACACCCTGTTCCCGGAATACGTACTTAGATATGTATTCAGATTTTTTTTATCATATTATTTTTATTTATTTTTCGAAGTTATTTTTGTTTTATGATTACTTATGCGATCGTTTTGCATTGGATCCAGATTCGTGGACTCGGAGTCAGCCCCAGTCTAAACCGAAAATCTGATCTTAATGTATTACTTTATTTGGTCATTTTGGTAGTCATATTTAACAGATTTCAGTTTCAAACATTGTTATCTAATATTTTAGAATTTTTGTGATTTTTCAGAATTTTTCTGAATTATTTTAATAAAATCTCCAAAATCAGAATTGATCGGTACCGCCGATTGATTCTCGAATTTTTAAATTATAAATGGAGTCAAATTTCTGGAAACCTCTTTCACATTTTTTTTAGAATAATATTTACTATCTTAAGACATTTTTAAAATTTTTTGAATTTATCAAAATCAGTCAGATTCAGTGTCGACCAGTATCGATGATAGATTTCAAGATTTTTAATTTGAAAACGGGATTGAATTTTTAAATCTGATTTCACCATGATCCTCAGTGTAATATTCTTAACTTTTGAGAATTTTTGAGGAGCTTTCTGAGATACTTGATTTTCGAGCGTTTCTGGTATTTTTTTTGAAAATTTTCCGTATCCGCTACTAAACCCGGGGATTCCACCATTCAAATTATTTCTTCTTTTTCTTCCATTTTTTTCCTTTTTACCTTTTCTTTCCTTTTTTTTCTTTTTCCTTCCTTTTCCTTCCAACAACTTCTAAACACTTCTACATTCTTCTACTACATTTCACCAAAATATCTCCTCCAAAATATCCTAATCTACTCAGCACTCCTCTCCCTCACCAAGGCCAGCCAAGCACCTTCCTCCTTTACATTTCACAAAAAAAAAACTTAACCCTAATCCTTTCCCTTCTTCTTTAAACTCCAACTCCAAAACAACTCCATTTCCTTCTCTTTTCACCTTCATTTCTCCATCAAAATCCTAATCACCACCAACTCCTACTTCATCTTCACTACAACCACAACAACAACACTTACAACACTTTACCATCATCTTTTTTCTCCTCCATCTCTATTTTTCCACTACAAACTCCAAAACAGCACCAAATTTCCACCATCTCCTATACCTTCTTCAAAACAACCACCACCAACAACCCTTCCACCAAACCACCTCCACTCCATCTTCACCTAGGACGGCCACCACCCTAAGCCTAGGGTCGGCCCCCTCTACTTCGCCGACATCTCCGACGGACATTCCGGCGACTATTCCGGCGATAACTTCATCATCTTCAACAACATCACCACCACCACTACAAATCCTCCATCTTCACCACCACCTCTTCTATTTCCCTCCCCATTACCACCATCTCCACTTTCACTATCATAACACCACCTCCATAACCCCTATTTCAACCTCCAACATCACCATCATCATCACCATCTTCAACTTCCTTTTAGTTTCTCCTTCAAAATCCAACTCCTCCAACACCACCAACTACAAACACCATCTCCATCACCACTCTCTTCCACTCTTCCTCTCCTTTCTCTCCTACGCCAGCCACCTCCTTAGCCTCCCTAGGAGGCTGACTCACTTCCCTAGGGCTGGCGGCCTCCAAGGGGCCAAGCCCCTCTCTCTTTCTCTCGCTTCGTGATTTTCCTCACTCAGAAGCTCAGGCGTGCGAAGTTTTGGGATTTGTGTTTTAGGCGAGTGGTTTTCCTTAGATAATTGGGCTTGTATTGGATTTTGTATTATGTTGTATCTTGTATCAGTTCGGTGTGATTGTTTGGGTATGGGTGTGTTATATTCTGTGGACATGTCATGCCTTGTATCGGACTGATGTATTGTAATGCTTATAATAGTGTAGATGACATTATATTTATACATGTGTGGTACAAACAGTGCAGGTACTCCTGTACCGACTCTTGGTTTCTGCCCACTCTCAGGCTAGCTACCCAATTGATTTTAGGCCTTGCACCCTTATGGATTTGTGGTAGTTACTGAGAGTGCGCCTAGAACCCAAGTGTACTCTAGCTCTCGGGCTCTCGCCCACTTCCTCGAAAGAGGAGTGCGCTAGGATAATCTCCTAATTGAGTCCGAGATGTCCCTAGGGCCAACGTCTACTAATTTTTAGTTAGGCTTGGGTTAGTGAGTGCTTGGAATCTGATTTTTGGGCTAAGGAAGGGTGATGAAATCCCCACCTTATCTTGTTAATGGGTTATGCCCTTAGAATAAATTTGTGCAAGTGTACAAAATATGTAAATAAGATTCACTCAAAGCATGAAAATCAACCAAGAGATGAGTCCTATTCTATATGAAATGCGAACGTACCTTGCTCCAGCACTCTTCAACAGTAAAATAAAGAATTGAAGAGACACGTGCCTAGGATGCAAACGTCTAATCAATTTTTATCTTTTACAACAATATTTTACTGTTGAATTAATTAGCAGTATACAGGTTTATCACAGAACAAATTTTAACAGAGCAGAAAACAAATCTTGCACTTTTTAGCAACCTGCAGAAAGATACGTCAGTAGTTCACTACTATTGCCGCGGATCCGCGGCTATTGCCGCGTTTGCGCGGCAGATGAGTAGGCTCTGCTGCTCTGCCTTCTAGGGCAGAGGCACAGAGTTGCTATATGTCCACTTCTGCTGTTGTTTTCTATTCTCCAAACCTGCAAACAGAAAAGAATAAACGAATTAGTTAATAATTTTTTTTAGAGAAAAACTTACCGTCCCTCCCCGGCAACGGCGCCAAAATTTTGATTGAGATTTTCCCTACACACAAAATATGGTATTTTAGATTTAGAAATAATAGTGCGAGGTGATCAATTCTAATCCGCGGTAGCAGTGGCTATGCGGGTCGTGATCCTCAGGGAGAGAACTGCGATGGAAGCGTTTAAGCAAGTTATCTCTTTTTTTTTTTTTTTTTGTTAGTTACAATGGTATATGGTATTTACAATGGTAAGGTGAAAAATTAGAAAGAAGTGGAGTTTGTCATCTAATCTAAAGAAAGGGAAGAAAGGAAGAAGACTATAAACTAGAACAAATACATACCTACCTCTTCAGTCTTACTTACCTTCGAACCTTTTGCTACGACTTACTTTGCTTTGGAAGGCGTTCAAGTATGGCGTATAGGATCGTCCACCTTCGCGATTACCACTACGAAAAGAAAAGACTGGCAAGCGACGGCTTGTTCATCTCCATAGGCCATCAAGGCTTCTTCTTCGGCTAAGCAGTCTCGAAGCGATCGGTTCTCACGGTTTGCAAGTCATCAGAGAGAGAGGCAATTAAACAAGAATAGAAAAATAAAACAAGGATAAAATATGAATAAAAGAAATAAAACAAAGACAAATCTTTGAGTGGATTTCATTAACAATAGAAGAAAAGTAGGCTTACACCGCTGTCACCTCAGTACAAGCATGGACTCCTTCCTCCATGAAAGCTTCCTCCACTCTCAGTTACAAAAATTACAAAAGAAAACGAAAATAAAAACCTAGCCTAAAAGAAACCCTAAAATTTACACCGTATTTTCTGTTCAATTCTGTACGCACTTTCTGTTGCGTCTGCAGGGGTATTTATAGATGCAGAAGGAGGTAGAGTCCTAACACAACTCTCCACGACAACGATTCCCTGGACTCATCCAGATTGCCGCGGAAACGCGGCTTGGGCCGCATTTCCGCGGCCAAAGTGTGGCGGCTGGCCACGCGCTTTGGCGCGTGGCCTCCCCTGGTCCGTCCATCTGGGCGTTTCCTTCTGGAAGTTGAATCTCGACTCTTTATCTTGGGATTTCGATATAACTTGGGAAGCAAGTTACCTAGATCCCAAATCTTTTATCCACGAATTTGTTATCCTTCTTTGGCTTTTATTCTCATCCTGCAAGTGTTTAGGGTTGAATAGAAGTCTATCCTTCCCTCTTCTTTGTATTTGCAACTTTGGCCCTTGTGTATTTGCAATTTTGACAATTGATATTTGCAACTTTTACATTGGGCTTGAATATGGGCTTTTGGGCTTCTTTTGAGCTTTATTCTTTATTTTTTATTTACTCAAGGCCTGCACACAATAAATCATAAAATATTAGTAAATGTGCAGAATTATAGGAATAAATATGACAATGTGATGGTAAATATAATGATAAAAATGCACTTTTCACTACCAATCACACATTGATTGAGTGTAAACTCTGACTCAGAATCCTCTAGACGCGAGTATAATAGACTTTTGCATCTGGACTGCGAACTTTCCATACAGATCTCGCGTCTGAGGCTGTGGACTTAGAAGAATTTCAACTCAGATTGAACGTTTCAGACTTGAATGTAGCAACCCCTGTTTATCAACAGGGAGATGGCAATTTTCGCGTCTGATTCTCTTCGCGTCTCATATTTTAGACGCGGGTGCAAAACTAGATTGCGTTTGAATCTGTGTGTATGACAACTTTGATCGCGTCTGTTTCTGTCGCAACAGAATTTTGATTTGCTGCGTATCCCTGCGTCTGAAGCCTTCAGCAATAGCCGCGTATGTCACTTAGTTTTTCTGTTGAAGTATCCTGAGCTTCTAATCTTCTGATTTTTGCTTCTCGCAGGTAGGCTTAATCATCCTTTTTCATATTCGCTAGGCCCCTGGGAGAATATTTCGGCCAGCGAACCTATTCGATGGTCGACCACTGGAGAAGAAGTCATGGCTCCTGTTCTCGGGAGACGAGGATCTGACATCCGCCTAGACCTTATTGGACATGATGCACTAGTCATGCTTCTGACATGGCGTGGTCACAGTGGGTATGGCGGTGGATATAGTGGTGGGTATGGTCTTGGATTCTCCCTTCACTTACCCCAGAAGTGGCATCAATGAAAGCTCCATTCTCATTGGATGACTTTCTGGTGGTGGAGGTGTTCATCAACGAAGGATCATAGCCCACTTCGGTTGGTCAGGTGGAATCAGAAGGTTCTGCTGCCTTTCGACCTCAAGAAACACCATTGTTCTTGGTCAACAATGGACTCTTTCGATGTTCACGCCATGCATGGTGACGTAATCAGCCTCCAAACGTCATCACAGTGCTCGGCCCATCTTTGGCGCCCTTCCAAATACTTGGAATTGTGAGAAGCTTCAAGGAGTGAGTGCAACCTTTGAGAGAGAGGGACTTCTTTGTACTCCTTTATTGTAACACTCAATCTTTTGTATAAGAGAGCGTTTTGTATCACTTTCATATGTTGGATATAAATAAAAGTGACACTTTTTTTCTTCTATTGTCTTGAACTCCTTTTTTTTAAGTCAGACGAATAGAAGCAAAGAATCTTTGACTTGTCAAAACTATGATGATAATCTTAACGAGTCAAATTTTATAGAGAGAGATCCTATTTCAGGAACTCAACAATGCTGTCAGAGGTGGGATATTAACTTGACAAGGGATAAGATAATTTTTGTGGACCTGCCACTCTATAAAGGAAAGTGACAGGTGGAACTTGTACCCCCAGGGAAGATGAGCTTTTATCAGAGGTTAGGGATTAACTTGATTAAGATCAGCTGGGGATCTAATGAAAACACTGTTAACGGTGTAATGTTAACCTAACAATGTTTTTAGGTAGACTTGTTGTTCTGTTGATGAGAATAACAAGTGAGACTAGATTCGCGGGGATCTAGGAAAGTTTTTACCGTTAGAGGTGTGATATTAACTTAACGGGTTGAATGTAGTCTTATCAGAAGTGTGATGTTAACTTGACAAGAATGTGAGTCAGAGGTGTGATATTAACTTGACTCAAAAGCATTTCAGTTTATTTGGGAAAACTGAAAGTATCACTGCCATAGGTGTGATGTTTAACTTAGCAGCGAGGGTAATGCTAGAGGTGTAATTTTGAACTTGGCATTGGTCATCTCGACTTTGACAAGGAGTCCGAGGGAAAGTCATGGCCTTAAGTGTATGGTTAAACTTAGCAATGACTTGGACGCTAGAGGTGTAGTGTTAAACTTAGTATCATTCATTTCAGCTTCGATATGGAAGTCTGAGGGAAAAATGGTTGCCAGAGGTTTAACATTGGATTTGGCAGCAACTTGATTACCGTTAGAAGTGTAATGTTAACTTAACAGTAATTTGTCAGAGGTGTGGTATTAACTTGACAAAAATTAGTTTGCGATACGAGCAATTTGAGGGCCTGCCATTCTATTGATGAGAATTGACAAGTGAAGTTTGAAGTGCCAGAGGTATAGTGTTAACCTGACAAATTTGAAGGTTTGCTACTCCATATAGGGATAATGATTGGTCGCTAATGTTGCATATTTAGTGTCATATTTTCATACTTATTATAGAATAAAACTTTGCATTGTCATAATTAATTGTTTAATTTTTGCAGGCCCAATCTTTAAGGAGATGAAGAGAAATGAGCCCAAAGCCCACCAAAATTCTGAATTAAATCAGAATTAATTCGCACTCAGTAAATCAGGGCAAAATCAAGAGGTTGAAAACCGGTTGAGAAGAATCCTCTCAGAATCGATCAATTAAAGCCAAGAATCCAAGGCCATTTCGTCAGAATCCGGGACTCAAACTGAAAAACCAACTCCAGATAAAGTCAGAGGGCGAAACCAGGGCAACCCACCAACAGGGTGTGGCCATCTGGCCACACCCTGGCCGCGGAAACGCGGCCCAAGCCGCGTTTCCGCGGCAAGGTTGGGAGTTAGGGGGAGCGTTTGCTCCCCCGATCTCCCCGGATCCTGGTTTTTGGGTTTTTTGCCTATAAAAAGGCAGTCTTTGCGCTGAAAAATGGAGGACCATGCAGAGATAGGATTTAGCCTAGTTTTCATTTGTAGTTTAGGTTTTTCTTTTCTTTAGTATGTAATTGTAATGTGTATGTAAGCCTAGGTTAGATGATGATTCATGTAAGTAAGAGAGAGAGGCATATGTTGAGAGTGACACTGATGTACCCTCCTCCTTTCTTCCATCGTTTCAAGCAATAAAAGGTAATCTTTTTGTATTCTTCTTTACTTTCATTTTCTTTTGTTTTCGTCTTCCTCTTCTACTTTACCTCGTTGTTTTTGTTGAGTTTACAAGTGAATTCCAAAGCACAAGTATAACGATGTTATGTGAGTGCCAACGATAGTTCATGAAGGCGTTCTCCTCCTCAAGACGTATCACTTCATGCTTGTGCTAGACTTGATGATATAATGCGAATGGGGACTGAGCTCGGGCTTATGATCTATGCGTTGAACGCCTCCTAAACAAAGGTAGAACATGCAAAGGTTTTCAGGTAAGTCATCAAGCAAAACTAGGTAAGTATTTCTTCACTTTTCTTTCTTTCTTTTCTTTTATTTCTTTAGTGTAGATCACCACCTCTTCCAAATCATTCTTTCTCGACTCATATGTATATATTCACTTTCTTTTCACTTCCTTGTAAATAATCATTTGTACATAGTCGCTTTCGCCATTTTCTGAGTTTTTCCACCTTCTTCATCTCTCATTTTATTCTAACTTTAACATAATTCTTTTCCATTTTCTTAACTTAAAAACAGAGAAGAACTCTCGTTTGGTTTTCACACAGATTTCAATAAAGAACGTAAACGCTTCCATCGCAAAACCCTCCTTGTGGATCACGACCCGCATAGCCATTGCTATAGCGGTAAGAATTGAGCACTTGCACATTTTTATTAAAAGTTCTGAAATTTCGTATTTTGTGTGCAGGTTTTGCCTCAATCAAATTTTGGCGCCGTTGCCGGGAAGGGTAACAATGTTTTTATTGAAATCTGATTTTTTTTGAAATTTTTTTAGAACTAAACGAATTTTCTTCTCTGTTGCAGGTTAAGGGCAAGCAAAACAGGAAATTAAAGTTGCAGTAACATATAAGTGGCCTTGGGCCTCTGCTCTAGAAAGCAGAGACCAAGTGCCCTCTGCTTTGCCGCGGATCCGCGGCCAACGCCGCGAAAACGCGACAAAAAGGAGTGGACTACTAACTGTCTTTTTGCAGGGCTGCTTGCTTTGCAAATTGTAGTTTTCTGCAACTTTACTTTTTTTCTTATATGTCATCACATAAGCCTGCTAATAATCAACAGTAAAATATTTGTTGAAAAGATAAAAAATTGATTAGACGTTTGCATTTTAGGCACGTGTCTTTTCAATTCATTTATTTTTACTGTTGAAGAGTGCTGGAGCAAGGTACGTATGCATTGCATTTAGCATAGGACTCACTTCTTGGTTGATTTATATCGCTTTGAGTGAATCTTATTTATCTTGTACACTTGCACAAACTGATCTTAAGGGCACCACCCATTAACAAGATAAGGTGAGGATTTAATCACCCTTCCTTAGCCCAAAAATTAGATTCCAAGCACTCATTAACCCAAGCCTAACTTAAAATGAGTAGACGTTGGCCCTAGGGACATCTCGGACTCAATTAGAAGATTATCCTAAGGGGAAAGGTGTTGGAATTTGACTCTTGTCAAATCAGTGTCTAGGAAAGGGATTAAGGACCGAAAGCCTGAAGGTTGGTGGTTATTTAATTAAGGAACGTCTTTGACGGAAAACCTCCCACCAACCTTGCCCTGACCTGGCTGATTATCTTGTGGTCAAAGTCTGCATTGGACCTCCCGTGGACAGTCTAACCAGTTAGGAGTCGTCTAGGTCATAGGTCTACCCTAACTTAGGTTAGAATTTTTCTTTTTCTTTGTTTGTTTATTTGTTTGTTTTTCTTTCTTTTTGTTTGTATTCCATTGTGTGATATGGCCTATGATAACAATTTTTTCAACTTCAATAATAATTCATATTACACATCAAACTCTTTTTCGAATATTACCAACCCGGCATATCATGACTTTAACCAACCTAGTGTGCCAGATTGTCTTATCCGAATCAATATAACCCATGTCCCCCATCGTATGACTATAATTTCCATAACGATTTCAACTCTTCACAGAGTCAGTGGGGATTCACCTACCCCGAGCATAATTTTCAACCAACTTGTCCCCCTTATCCACATAGTCCACAATATCCCCAAGAGTCATACTCAGTTCCACCAGTCCAAAATAGAAAACCATCAATTTTGGAAAGGAGTATGCGTGAGTCCAAACAACAATCACAAATCTGATGGACTCACAATTTCACTACCACTTCCAAGACAACACTTCATCTCTTCATCAAAACAATGAATCCATCAATTATGAAAAGATGCTTGAAGCCATGACTCATGCTCAAAATGCTAGAAATCGTGACATAGATATGATGGTCGAATCTCTACGTTCTCACCGTTTGCCAGTTCTGATGTCACTAGCCATTCTGTTAGAGCCGAAGAGTCATGTAGTTTTGGAAATCAAGATTCTATTTTAGAACAACCATTTGAACTTGCCCAAACTCCAAATGAAATGATAGTTTGGCAAGTTATCCCTTGCCTGAAATAGAACTTGAAAATGAATATGATCATGAACTAGAACTTAGTGATTCAATTTTACTTCCTGATTCAATAATGACTCCGGTATCTACACCTAATTTCAATCTTTTTCCCGAGTCAACATTGGATCCTGTGCCAATTCATCATGAAATTGAATCACCCATCTTTGATGATCATATTGAACTTGACCAATTTTATAATCTTGAAAATCTCATTGATAAATTGGCAAGTTCTCATTTTTTTGATATTGAACTCAATGAGATATGTGACCTAGATTCCCAAATCTGTGATCCAGTTCAACTTTCTGAATCAATATTGACTCCTGTTTTATTACCAAACTTGAGTAATATTTTCGAGTCAGTTTTGATTCCCCCACCTATCATTCATGAACTTGAATCACCAACATTAAGTCACATTCCATTGTTGGAAAATAATTGTGGACTTGAGTTTCAATTTCTTGGCTTGGACCCAATTCCTGAACTTATTTCGACTCCTGAACCTTTACTTGACTTAAGTCACCTTCCTGAGTCGGTATTAGTTCTTATACTTCCTGAGTCCAAGTCAACCGTTCTATCATTTCATACTCCATTTTGGGACGAGGTGGTTGACAAATTTGACTCTGAAATCAGTTATGGAATTTGGAAATTAGATGGGGTTAAATACTTAATAAAGATCCTTCATGAATTTATCTTTTTAATGGGTTATATTAAAGATATTTCTGGTGGGTTCCTCCGAATCCCACGGAAAGTCGATTGGGCCGCGTTTCGTGGACCAATCAGACCACCACCGGAACCACCACCTTAAGGTAACACTTTCCTTCCCTTTCTTCTTTTTCATGCATCTATGCATTAATTCATACATTGAGGACAATGCATGAGATAGGTGTGGGGGAGGGTCTAACATAACTTAGGTTTTCTTTTTATTAAAAACTTTTTGAAAATAGAAATAATATTTTGACATATTTTTTGTAAGAAATTAAGTTAATTTTAAGGAATAGGAAAATCTAAATTAGGATTTCTTATACTTGGTCAAAATAAGATTATTTGTTTGATTTTTAGGGTTAGGAAGATAATTTGTCAAAGTAATTTAGTCTTGATCTTTACCTTGATGAAGTATGCACACCTCATACACTTACACACTTAGGGTTCAAAAACAAAGATTCTTATGCCTTATAAAAAATATATATATATAAATAAAAATAAAAAAAGAAAGAAATAAGCAAATCTAATTATTGATTAGCTAGGTGCTTTGGCCTAAGCAAGCCTTAGTATTTACGCGAAAGATGATTAGATAAGTTTGAAAGAAAAAAATCCTTTGATTAAGCTGGGTATTTGTGCCTAATAAAGCATAAGTATTCACGCCTAAAGGAGGTCCATATAATAAAATCGTTAGTTTTGTGGCCTTGTTTGCTCGAGTTCTTAAGTCCTTGGGGTGTTTTCTCACCCGGTGCCCTAAAACCGTCTGGTTTGGGAGTCATCGATTAAAGGCTCGTTACATGGGCAGATTAGAAAGCCTAATAGAACTGAGAATACCACCAAAAAAATATATATATATATATAAATAAATAAGGCATAAGAGTCAGAGTTAATGAACCCTGAGTCAAAATTTTCACAGTCACAAGGTGCATATGACTTAGGGTAAAGTAATAGACTAGATGAGAAGTACAATTTGACCCCTTACTTTAATTGATAACAAATCTTTGAATAGAGACTAAGTTTAGGAATGAATAATTCAGTTTTCCTATAACTTATAGATTGCTTAGATCTTACAATTATATTTCAAATATTTTTCCCTTTCAAAATGCTTTTCGAAAATACTAACTCTTTATTTCCCTTTCTTTTTGGATTTTGTGGGTGTAATCCGCTGAACACCCTCACGAGACAAAACTCGTCCGCTAGGGGAAACCTAGAGGTTTAACGGCTTGTTGCACATGCTCAGTGCAATCGCGTGACCTGCGAAAGTGGTCTAATAATCCTTAGTATAGTTTAGTTATTTTGCTCGAGGACGAGCAAAAGATAGGTATGGGGGTGTGATTGGTCGCTAATGTTGCATATTTAGTGTCATATTCCATACTTATTATAGAATAAAACTTTGCATTGTCCTAATTAATTGTTTAATTTATTTGCAGGCCCAATCTTTAAGGAGATGAAGAGAAATGAGCCCAAAGCCCACCAAAATTCTGAATTAAATCAGAATTAATTCGCACTCAGTAAATCAGGGTAAAATCAAGAGGTTGAAAACCGGTTGAGAAGAATCCTCTCAGAATCGATCTGTTAAAGCCAAGAATCCAATGCCATTTTGTCAGAATCCGGGACTCAAACTGAAAAACCAACTCCAGATAAAGTCAGAGGGCGAAACCAGGGCAACCCACCAATAGGGTGTGGCCATCTGGCCACACCCTGGCCGTGAAAACGCGGCCCAAGCCGCGTTTCCGCGACAAGGTTGGGGAGTTAGGGGGAGTGTTTGCTCCCCCGATCTCCCCGGGATCCTGGTTGTTGCCTATAAAAAGGCAGTCTTTGCGCTGAAAAATGGAGGACCATGCAGAGATAGGATTTAGCCTAGTTTTCATTTGTAGTTTAGGTTTTTCTTTTCTTTAGTATGTAATTGTAATGTGTATGTAAGCCTAGGTTAGATGATGATTCATGTAAGTAAGAGAGAGAGGCATATGTTGAGAGTGACACCGATGTACCCTCCTCCTTTCTTCCATCGTTTCAAGCAATAAAAGGTAATCTTTTTGTATTCTTCTTTACTTTCATTTTCTTTTGTTTTCGTCTTCCTCTTCTACTTTACCTCGTTGTTTTTGTTGAGTTTACAAGTGAATTCCAAAGCACAAGTATAACGATGTTATGTGAGTGCCAACGATAGTTCATGAAGGCGTTCTCCTCCTCAAGACGTATCACTTCATGCTTGTGTTAGACTTGATGATATAATGCGAACGGGGACTGAGCTCGGGCTTATGATCTATGCGTTGAACGCCTCCTAAACAAAGGTAGAACATGCAAAGGTTTTCAGGTAAGTCATCAAGCAAAACTAGGTAAGTATTTCTTCACTTTTCTTTCTTTCTTTTCTTTTATTTCTTTAGTGTAGATCACCACCTCTTCCAAATCATTCTTTCTCGAGTCATATGTATATATTCACTTTCTTTTCACTTCCTTGTAAATAATCATTTGTACATAGTCGCTTTCGCCGTTTTCTAAGTTTTTCCACCTTCTTCATCTCTCATTTTCTTCTAACTTTAACATAATTCTTTTCCATTTTCTTAACTTAAAAACAGAGAAGAACTCTCGTTTGGTTTTCACACAGATTTCAATAAAGAACGTAAACGCTTCCATCGCAAAACCCTCCTTGTGGATCACGACCCGCATAGCCACTTGCTATAGCGGTAAGAATTGAGCACTTGCACATTTTTATTAAAAGTTCTGAAATTTCGTATTTTGTGTGCAGGTTTTGCCTCAATCAGTTAACAAGTAAGGTTTGTACTTGATAGGGAGTATTGAAAATTTTCATTACCAGAGGTATAGTGTTAACATAGCAATGACGATACTTTGTAGACTTACCATTCTGTGTATGAGAATTGGTAAGGGATTTTGGAGGAGAGAGTGGAACTACATCCACTTAGGATTTTTAGCAAACCCTCAGCTATTAACGGATTTGAGGTGCCTTTACCAACTACCGTTTGAGTTGGGCTAGCCATGCTATTCCCCTCAGCATGATGAGTTGTCAAAGATTTATGTTGGGCTTAGAAGCCAACATTTTCCTCTGTCCTTAGCCGTCGGAGGCGTCGGACGTTAATGAAAATAGGAATATTAGAACCCAGTTTCGCCTTTCGTTTCTTTATCAATATTTACATCATGCATCATGGTGCTATCAATGCGCTATTAGCTTGTCACTGATCTATCGTGATGTAACATAATGAAGGAAAGAAACTTTTCTTGGATTGATCGGCGGAGGAGTACCATTAAGGATAATACTTCTTCAGGAATCTGCCATTGATCGGCATCATGCGTGTATCGCCATTTGAGGTTATGAAGCGATATGATCCATTTGAGTAGACTGACTCTACTACAAATGGTCCTTCCCATTTGGGCTGGAATTTCCCTTTTGTCTTATGTGTCATCACCATAGGTCTTCTGACGGCTAAGACAAGATCATCTTTCTTGAAAGTTCGCACTTTAACTTTCTTGTTGAAGGCTCTGATAATCCGGGCTTGGTAGAGCTCGATTTGTTGTTGGGCCTGCAGACGTTTATCATCTAAGGCTTCCAACTCTTGGAGTGGCTGTCGATGCTTCTCCTCATTTGTCATTTCTGCTGTCAAGGTGACGCGTAGAGATGGAATTTGGATTTCTAGTGGAAGCACGGCTTCACACCCATATACCAAAGAAATGGCGTAGCTTTAGTTAGGGTTCGCACAGTTGTGCGATAGGCCCATAAGCATTCACCCAGCTTGTCGTCCTAGTCACGCTGACTTTTCGAGACGAATTTCTTGAGAAGTTTGCCGATGGTTTTGTTGAAAGCTTCTGCGAGACCATTAGCGGCGGGATAGTATGCCGTTGAGGACACACTCTGGATTCTGAACTTAGCGCAGAACCTTTGAAAAGCTTGACTGACGAACTGGGGTCCATTGTCATGGACAATTCGCTGAGGTACCCCAAAACGGTAAATAACATGATGTTTGACGAATTTGATCACATCAAATGACTTTACCTCCTTCAAAGGAATGGCCTCAGCCCATTTGGAGAAGTAATCAGTTATGGCTAAGATAAATCGATGTCCTTTTGATGATGGTGGGCTAATAGGGCCAACTACATCCATTCCCCACATCTCAAACGGCCAGGTAGAAGTCGTAGAGTGAAGGTACCCTGGTGCTTGTGGATGAAATCGCCATGTACTTGGCAGGCGTGACATCTTTTGGCATAAGTGATAGCGTCAGCAATCATCTTGGGCCAGTAATATCCCAACCTTTGGAGTCGATATGCAAGTTTTGGGCCAGTTGATGGGCTCCACACATACCGTCATGGGCTTCTTTCAATATCTCCTGTGCCTCTTTTGGTGGAAGGCAGCGGAGCAAGATCCCGTCATGCGATCGACGATACAATGTTCGCGTAATCGCATTATAGTAGAATTTGGGGGCTTTCCTTCGAATGGCAGCCGCTTCTTTGGTGTCCTCAGGCAGGATGCCATATAAGACATAATCAATATAAGGGAATCGCCAGTCTCTAGGCTCTGGACCGGCTGATGACTCGAGAACTTCTTTGCCTTGACAATCTCCCGTTGGCTCCTGGTAGTCCTCAAGAGCAATTCTCGGACAATACAGGTCGTGGCTGTGGACAAATATTTTCTCCACTGTTCTGGCCGGAAGAGCTAAAGAGGCAGCGAGAAACGCCAGTACATCTGCATGCGCTTTTGCTTGCGTGGTACATGGTCAATGTAAAAGTTTGTGAACCTCTCGGCCATGTGGACAGTTGCATTGTAATAGGGTACTAGGTCTTCATATCTGACTTCGTACTCCCCGCGAACTTGACTGACGATAAGTTTGGAGTCACCATATGCCTCGAGATTTTTAATGCCATTCTCATCGGCGAGTTGTGATTGATGCTATACCTGCACAAAAAATACGAAATTTCAGAACTTAAAAAAGGAAATGTGCAAGTGCTCAATTCTTCCGCGATAGCAAGTGGCTATGCGGGTCGTGATCCACAAGGAGGGTTTTGCGATAGAAGCGTTTACGTTCTTTATTGAAATCTTTATGTAAACAAAAACGAAGATTCTTCTTTGTTTCTTAAAAAGAAAAGAGAAAAAGAGTTATGTTAAAGTTAGTAGAAAATGGGAGATGAAGAAGGTGGAAAGAAAAGACTATTTACAAAGAAGGGGAAAGAAAGCGACTATGTACAAATGAGTCAAAAAGAAAGAGTTGGAAGAAGTGGTGATCTATACTAAAGAAATAAAAGAAAGAAAGAAAGGAGAGTGAAGAAATACTTACCTAGTTTGATTGATGACTTACTTGAAAATCTTTGCATGTTCCACCTTTGTTTAGGAGGCGTTCAACGCATAGATCATAAGCCCGAGCTCAGTCCCCGTTCGCATTATATCATCAAGTCTAGCACAAGCATGAAGTGATACGTCTTGAGGAGGAGAACGTCTTCATGAACTATCGTTGGCACTCACATAACATCGTTATACTTGTACTTTAGAATTCACTTGTAAACTCAACAAAAACAAACGAGGTAAAGTAGAAGGAGGAAGAAGAAAGCAAAAGAAAAGTAAAGTAAAGCAGAACATAAAAACAAAGCATTTACCTTTATTACTTACTGAAACAATAGAAGAAAGGAGGAGGGTACATCGGTGTCACTCTCAACATCAGCCTCTCTCTCTTACTTACATGAATCATCATCTAACCTAAGCCTACATACAATTTACATGAAAAGAAAAGAAAAACCTAAACTAAGAAATGAAAAACTAGTTTAAACCCTAACTCTCCCTTCTCGTCCCCGTTCAGCGCAAGTACAGGCCTTTTATAGGCAAAAACCCAATCTATAGGATCCCGAGGAGGTCGGGGAGCAAACGCTCCCCCTAACTCCCCAACTTTGCCGCGTAAACGCGGCTTTTGCCGCGTTTTCGCGTCCAGGGTATGGCCAGATGGCCACACCCTGTTGGTGGGTCAGTCTGGGATATCCTTCTGCATTTATCTTCAGTTTGTTTCTTCGTTTGATTCCAGGATTCTGACGAAATGGCCTTGGATTCTTGGCTTTAACCGATCGATTCTGAGAGGATTCTTCTCAACCGGTTTTCAACCTCTTGATTTTGCCCTGATTTACTGAGTGCGAATTAACTCTGATTTAATTCAGAATTTTGGTGGGCTTTGGGCTCATTTCTCTTCAACTCCTTAAAGATTGGGCCTGCAAATAAATCAAACAATTATTAGGACAATGCAGGCTTTTATTCTATAATAAGTATGGACATATGATATTAAATATGCAACATTAGCGACCAATCACACCCCCATACCTACCTTTTGCTCGTCCTCGAGCAAAACAACTAAACTATACTAGAGATTATTAGACCACTTTCGCAGGTCACGCGATTGCACTGAGCATGTGCAACAAGCCGTTAAACCTCTAGGTTTCCCCTAGAGGACGAGTTTTGTCTCGTGAGGGTTTTCAGCGGATTGCACCCACAAAATCCATAAAGAAAGAGAAATAAAGAGTTAGTATTTTCGAAAGGCATTTTGAAAGAGAAAATATTTGAAATATAATTATAAGATCTAAGCAATCTATAAGTTATAGGAAGACTGAATTTTTCATTCCTAAACTTAGTCTCTATTCAAAAATTTGTTATCAATCAAGGTAAGGAGTTAAATTGTACTTCTCATCTAGTCTATTACTTTACCCTAAGTCATATGCACCTTGTGATCGTGAAAATTTTGACTAAGGGTTCATTAACTCTAACTCTTATGCCTTATATTATATATATATATATATATATATATATATATATATATATATATATATATTTCTGTGGTATTATTCCTTAGTTTTATTAGGCTTTCTAATCTGCCCATGTAACGAGCCTTTAATCGATGACTCCTAAACCAAACGGTCTTAGGGCACCGGGTGAGAAAACACCCCAAGGACTTAAGAACTCGAGCAAACAAGGCCACAAAACTAAGGATTTTATTATATGCACCCCTTTTAGGCGTGAATACTTATGCTTTATTAGGCACAAATACCCAGCTTAATCAGAGGATTTTCATATATTCTTTTTTTTTTCAAACTTTTCTAATCATCTTTTGCATAAATACTAAGGCTTGCTTAGGCCAAAGCATCTAGCTAATCAATAATTAGATTTGTTTATTTTATATATATATATATATATTTATAAGGCATAAGAATCTTTGTTTTTGAACCCTAAGTGTGTAAGTGTATGAAGTGTGCATATTTCATCAGGTAAAGATCAAGACTAAATTACTTTGACAAATTTTCTTCCTAACCCTAAAAATCAAACAAATAATCATATTTTGACCAAGTATAAGAAATCCGAATTTAGATTTTCCTATTCCTTAAAATTAACTTAATTTCTTACAAAAAATATGTCAAATATTATTTCTATTTTCAAAAAGTTTTTAATAAAAAGAAAACCTAAGCTATGTTAGACCCTCCCCCACACCTATTTCATGCATTGTCCTCAATGTATGAATTAATGCATAGATGTATGAAAAAGAAGAAAGGGAAGGAAAGTGTTACCTTAAGGGGTGGTTCCGGTGGTGGTCTGATTGGTCCACGAAACGCGGCCCAATCGACTTTTCTTTGGGTTCAGAGGAACCCACCAGAAATATCTTTAATATACCCATTAAAAAGATGTATCCATAAAGGATCTTTATTAAATATTTAACCCCATCTAATTTCCATATTCCATAACTAATTTCAGAGTCAAATTTGTCAACCACCTCGTCCCAGAAAGGATTATGAAATGATAGAACGGTTGACTTGGACTCAGGAAGTACAGGAACTAATACCGACTCAGGAAGGTAGCTTAAGTCAAGTAAAGGTTCAGAAGTCGAAATTGGTTCAGGAATTGGGTCCAAGTCAAGAAGTTGAAACTCAAGTTCACATGTATTTTCCAACAATGGAATGTGACCTAATATGGGTGATTCCAGTTTAGGGATGATAGGTGGAGGAATCAAAACTGACTCTAAAATATTACTCAAGTTTGGTAACACAACAGGAGTCAATATTGATTCAGAAAGTTGAACTGGATCACAGATTTGAGAATCTAGGTCACATATCTCATTGAGTTCAATATCAAAAAATTGAAACTTGCCAATTTGTCAATAGGACTTTCAAAATTGTATAATTGGTCAAGTTCAATATGATCCTCAAAGACGGGGGATTCAATTTCATGATGAATAGGCACAGGATCCAACGTTGACTCGGGGAAAAGATCGAAATCAGGTGAAGATACCGGAGTCATAATCGAATCAGGAAGTAGAATTGAATCACTAAGTTGTGGTGCAGGATCATATTCATTTTCAAGTTCTATTTCAGGAAAAGGAAAACTTGCTAAACTGTCAATATCTTTTTCAAAATTTGGAGTTTGGGCAAGTTCAAATGGTTGTTCTGAAATGGAATCTTGATTTCCAAAACTACATGACTCTTCGGCTCTAACAGAATGGTTAGTGACATCAGAACTAGTCCAACGGTGAGAACGTAGAGATTCGACCATCATATCTATGTCACGATTACGAGTGTTTTGAGCCTGAGTCATGGCTTCAAGCATCTTTTCATAGTTGATAGGTTCATTGTTTTGATGAAAAGATGAAGAATTGTCTTGGAAGTGGTAGTGAAATTGGGAGTCCATCAGATTTTGAGATTTGTGTTTGGACTCACGCATACTCATTTCCAAAATTGATAGTTTTCTATTTTGGACTGGTGGAACTGAGTATGAATCTTGAACATATTGTGGACTAGGTGGAGAAGGAGGACAAGTTGGCTGAAAATTGGACTCGGGGTAGGTGAATCCCCACTGACTCTGTGAAGAGTTAAAATCATTATGGAAATTATAGTTATTAGATTGGGGTATGGGTTATATTCATTCGGATAAGACCAATCGCACGCTAGGTTGGTTAAAGTTATGATATGCCGGGTTGGTAATATCCGAAAAAGAGTTTGATGTGTAATATGGATTATTATTGAAGTTGGAAAAATTGTTATTAAAAGCCATATCACACAATGGAATACAAACAAAAAAAAGAAAAACAAACAAATAATAAACAAAAAGAAAAAATTCTAACCTAAGTTAGGGTAGACCTATGACCTAGACGACTCCTAACTGATTAGACTGTCCACGGGAGGTCTAATGCAGACTTTGACCACAAGCTAATCAGCCAGGTCAGGGCAAGGTTGGTGGGAGGTTTTCCGTCAAAGACGTTCCTTAATTAAATAACCACCAACCTTCGGGCTTTCGGCCCTTAATCCCTTTCCTAGACACTGATTTGGCAAGAGTCAAATTCCAACAGCTTTCCCCCTTAGGATAATCTCCTAATTGAGTCCGAGATGTCCTTAGGGCCAACGTCTACTCATTTTTAGTTAGGCTTGGGTTAGTGAGTGCTTGGAATCTGATTTTTGGGCTAAGGAAGGGTGATTGAATCCCTACCTTATCTTGTTATGGGTTAGTGCCCTTAAAATAAGTTTGTGCAAGTGTACAAGATATGTAAATAAGAATCACTCAAAGCAATGAAAATCAACAAGAGATGAGTCCTATTCTACATGCAATGCGAACGTACCTTGCTTCAGCACTCTTCAACAGTAAAAATAAATGAATTGAAAAGACACGCGCCTAAAATGCAAACGTCTAATCAATTTTTAACTTTTGCAACAAACGTTTTACTGTTGATTATTAGCAGGCTTATGTGATGGCATATAAGAAAAAGTAAAGTTGCAGAAAACTACAATTTGCAAAGCAAGCAGCCCTGCAAAAAGAACGTTAGTAGTCCACTCCTTTTTGCCGCGTTTTCGCGGCGTTGGCCGCGGATCCGCGGCAAAGCAGAGGGCACTTGGTCTCTGCTTTCTAGAGCAGAGGCCCAAGGCCACTTATATATTACTGCAACTTTAATTTCCTGTTTTGTTTGCCCTTAACCTGCAACAGAGAAGAAAATTCATTTAGTTCTAAAAATTTTTCAAAAAAAATCAGATTTCAATAAAAACATTGTTACCCTCCCTGGCAACGGCGCCAAAATTTGATTGATGCTATACCTGCACAAAAAATACGAAATTTCAGAACTTAAAAAAGGAAATGTGCAAGTGCTCAATTCTTCCGCGATAGCAAGTGGCTATGCGGGTCGTGATCCACAAGGAGGGTTTTGCGATAGAAGCGTTTACGTTCTTTATTGAAATCTTTATGTAAACAAAAACGAAGATTCTTCTTTGTTTCTTAAAAAGAAAAGAGAAAAAGAGTTATGTTAAAGTTAGTAGAAAATGGGAGATGAAGAAGGTGGAAAGAAAAGACTATTTACAAAGAAGGGGAAAGAAAGCGACTATGTACAAATGAGTCAAAAAGAAAGAGTTGGAAGAAGTGGTGATCTATACTAAAGAAATAAAAGAAAAGAAAGAAAGGAGAGTGAAGAAATACTTACCTAGTTTGATTGATGACTTACTTGAAAACCTTTGCATGTTCCACCTTTGTTTAGGAGGCGTTCAACGCATAGATCATAAGCCCGAGCTCAGTCCCCGTTCGCATTATATCATCAAGTCTAGCACAAGCATGAAGTGATACGTCTTGAGGAGGAGAACGTCTTCATGAACTATCGTTGGCACTCACATAACATCGTTATACTTGTGCTTTGGAATTCACTTGTAAACTCAACAAAAACAAACGAGGTAAAGTAGAAGGAGGAAGAAGAAAGCAAAAGAAAAGTAAAGTAAAGCAGAACATAAAAACAAAGCATTTACCTTTATTACTTACTGAAACAATGGAAGAAAGGAGGAGGGTACATCGGTGTCACTCTCAACATCAGCCTCTCTCTCTCTCTTACTTACATGAATCATCATCTAACCTAAGACTACATACAGTTTACATGAAAAGAAAAGAAAAACCTAAACTAAGAAATGAAAAACTAGTCTAAACCCTAACTCTCCATTCTCGTCCCCGTTCAGCGCAAGTACAGGCCTTTTATAGGAAAAAACCCAATCTATAGGATCCCGGGGAGGTCGAGAGAGCAAACGCTCCCCCTAACTCCCCAACTTTGTCGCGTAAACGCGGCTTTTGCCGCATTTCCGCGGCCAGGGTATGGCCAGATGGCCACACCCTATTGGTGGGTCAGTCTGGGATATCCTTCTGCATTTATCTTCAGATTGTTTCTTCGTTTGATTCCAGGATTCTGACGAAATGGCCTTGGATTCTTGGCTTTAACCGATCGATTCTGAGAGGATTCTTCTCAACCGGTTTTCAACCTCTTGATTTTGTCCTGATTTACTGAGTGCGAATTAACTCTGATTTAATTCAGAATTTTGGTGGGCTTTGGGCTCATTTCTCTTCAACTCCTTAAAGATTGGGCTTGCAAATAAATCAAACAATTAATTAGGATAATGCAGGCTTTTATTCTATAATAAGTATGGACATATGATATTAAATATGCAACATTAGCAATCAATCAAGTTGCATCCCAATCAAGAGGGCATTGTACTCCCCTACATTGTTGGAACAAGGCTCGGTTAATGAGACAGCTCGAGGAATCACATAGTTCTGTGGGGAGACGAATACTACTCCTACTCCTGCCACTATATGTCCTTTTGGGCTTATTCTCGATGCACCGTCAAAGAAAAGTTGCCATACTTGTCTTTCAAACGATGTCTGGGTCAGGCAGACTTCAGCGACCTCATCTGGGAGATCCTCGTAAAGTTTGGCTGCCCTCGGATCTGGATGTTCAGCTAGGAAATCTGCCACCGCCTGTCCCTTCACGACTTTTTTTGGTAAAAAGTGCATTTCATATTGGGATAGCAATATAGCCCATTTTGCCAGCCGGTCGTTCAATGATGAAGGTTTTGTCATGAGTAACCTCAAGGGGTTGACTTTTGATATGACATTTATAGTTTGGCCTACCAAATAGTGTCGCATTTTCTGAATAGCAAACACCAATGCCAAACATTCCTTCTCGATCGGGTTGTACCGATGTTCGGCTCCGATCATTGTTCTACTCAAATAATAGATTGCTTGCTCTCGTCCTTGATCATCATTCTGAGCTAGTAGAGCTCCTAAAGAATGATCCATCGCTCGGACGTATATCAGGAAAGGTTTTCTGGATACCGGAGCTGCAAGGACTGGTGGTCGTGTGAGGTATTGTTTAATTTCCTCAAATGCTTGTTGGCAAGCGTTATCCCAAATGAACGAAACACCCTTCTTCATTAATTTGGTGAAGGGTTGACATCTTCCGGAGAGATTTGAGATAAACCTGCGGATGTACGCCAATCGTCCTTGCAATCCCCTGAGCTCTTTGAGGTTTCTCGGAGGTTGCATCTCCTGGATAGCACGAACTTTTTCCGGATCTAAATGAATTCCCGTGGATGTTACGACAAATCTGAGGAATTTGCCACTGGCCACCCCCAGGAAGGACTTGGTGGGGTTCATCTTTAATTGATGGGTCCGCATGATGTCGAAGACAGCCTTTAAATCAGTTAAATGATCACCTTTAGCGCGGCTTTTTACTGCGATGTCGTCAACATAGCATTCCACCATTTTGCGCATGTGTTCGTAGAAAATGGCATTCATGGCCCTTTGATATGTCGCCCCTACATTCTTTAGTCCGAAGGGCATGACGGTGTAGCAGTATACACCCAGTGGTGTCCTGAAAGAGGTATGTCTTTCGTCATCAGGATACATTTTGATTTGATTATATCCTGAAAATCCATCCATGAAGGACATTCGCTCGAATCCACATGTATTGTCAATCATGACATCTGTGATTGGCAGTGGGAATTCATCCTTAGGACAAGCCTCGTTTAGATCACGAAAATCAATGCAGATCCGGATCTTTCCGTTCTTTTTAGTAACGGCGACGATGTTGGCTACCCAATCAGGATGTTGTTCTTCCCTAATGAAGCCAGAGTCTATAAGCTTTCTGACTTCTGATTGAATTGCCTCCATTATTTCTGGATGAAACTGTCGCTGTTGTTGTTTGACATGCTTTACGTTCGTATTAATGTTGAGGCGATGCATAGCCACTCGAGGATCGAGTCCAGGCATGTCTTCATAATTCCAGGCGAAGACGTCTATATATTCTTGTACAAGAGATATTAGATCCTTTTTCTCAGAAGGTGATAGGCCTTCGCTTATGAAGATGGGCTTAGGATTAGCCTCATCTCCTAGATTGATCTGGACAACCTTATCTTCTGTTGGTGGCTCGCGTTGTTCAAAGCGAGTATCCCAAAGATTGTTTAAGTGTTGGATCCAAGGATCTGTATCAGATTGGATTACCTCTTCACCTTTGTCTTCCAGGTGGCTTGTTGAAACCATGTTCACTAAAGTTCTCTGAAGATGTTGCCGACACTAGCATCTGATTCCCACGAGGACGTGCCCGATGAGCAATCATGGCCCAATGACTCTCCAGAGTCAGAGGCTGATGGGATCGGAGTTGATACATAGCCCAACCCCCTGCGAGTCTGATGATAATAATCAGGGGTTTTCCCTTTCGGCATAAAAGATCGAAGTAGCGTTCTCCTTCCTTTGTCGAAATTCAACCCTGGTCCGCTTGTTAGATCATACCCCATGCTTCCCATCATTCTGAGTGCCTTTGGTTCATAATGACCGAACTGAGGGGATTCCTCCTCGCCTTCTGATTCTTCATAGGTCATTGGTTCGGATTCAACTCGTCCGAAAAGAATTGGTCTTTGACCTTTCCGTCTCGCTGGAACCATGAATATGGATTCTTGCGCATTACCAGCATCTCGGTATGTTTCGAAGGACGATTTCACTGGTACATGCAATGATGTCAAAGCATCCATTGCCGACCAGAGACCATCATCCACCTCGGTACTAGTGTCTGACGGCACTGAATCAGAAGCAAATACAGAGAAATACGCCAAATCTAATTCTTCATTAATATACCATCCGCCTACATCATCGTTGGTATTATCAACATCGAGCTTATTAGTGCTCGTTACAAGTGGATCTAGTTCCCACATGCACTATTCTTTTTCCGGCTCGATGTCGGCTTCATTACCAGAGTCTGGCTCCTCTGGTTGCGGGATTTCATCTATTTTCACAGAGTCCTAATATAGGAGAGAATCTGTGAAATAATTCTCGACTCCCTTGAACGGATGCCTTTCGGCAATCAGCGTTCGCACCTTTCCACTCCCGTCGATGTATTTCATGACTTGGTGGAGAGTAGAGGGAACGATAGAATTAAGATGAATCCATGGTCGTCCCAGCAGCAGATTGTAGGAAGTGTCGGCATCGATGACGTAGCATGTCACCTCTGACCTTAGGTCGCCGATCTGGCATTTGAGCTTGATCTTCCCCATTGGACGAGTACCATTGTCGTTGAACCCATAAATGGTAGTCTGGGTAGCTCTCAAACGGTGAGTAGGAATCCCTAGATGTTGCATGACACGGCGAGGCATAATGCTCAATGCGAACCCAGGATCTACCTGAATGCGGTCCACCTTAGATGACCCAATATACCCTGTGAAGTATAGGGGTCGATCATGTTTCCCTTTGACCTGCATATCATTTGCTGTGAAAGTGATGCAGGGAGCATTTTGGAGGTATGGAGGCAATCCTCTACATCTTCCTCCTTTGGTCCGATTGGCACCTGAGTCATGAAAACCTCAGCATTAGCGAGGGCCTCTTGTAGAGCTTCTCTGGTTGACTTCGATAGCCTGAGGAGCTCATAAAGAGTAATTCGGGCCGGGATATTGGCCAGTTGAGTCAGGACATCAAAGCGGTAAGGCGCTGCGGATCCTTCCGCGATGTCTTTTGAGAGGACTCTGGAGAACCGAAGCTCTTTCTGTCTTTCCACGGGTTGTTTTGTGGAAGGTTTGGCTGACTCTGCAGCGGGTTTTGGATGAGTTACCGCCATTTCGTCATACTTTTTCAAATATGACTGCCCTGAATGGGTTTCTGCCACAAGTTGGTTGGGTTCTGTGGCCAGAGCTATTGTTTTCTCTTCTGAATCAGTCAACGAGGGAACATCAGTCTCTGCTTCCCGAGAAGAGGCACATACTACATTACAGGATGAGGCTTTAGCTTTGCCTTTGGATTTCCTGCTGGTCACAATGGTCCATTGCTGGCCATCCACAAGGTCGGGATGAACCCACATGACTTCTCCCCGAGGTGTGGGAACAGGTACCAGGCCTTTCTCTTGCTGCTGGTGAGGGTCTACGTTAACCATTCTTAACTCCCCCTTTGGGACAGGGACCACTCCAGAGGGTGTTGGAGGTTGTCTTCCAAACTGGAGAAATGACGTCATGTTGGTCGTCACCTTCTTCTGCTCTGGACGGATTTTTAATACCTCCGCGTCAATCAGAGCCTGAAGGATGTCCTTGAAGACATAACAGCTCTTGGTGGGGTGTCCCAACATCCTGTGATACAAGCAGTAGTTGGGATTATCAGTTTTACCGACCTCTTCAGGGCGCCTAGCTTAAGGAAGCTTCAGTCTGTTGCTCTTGTTGAGTAATTTGAAGAGCGAGTCGACATGTTCATCCTTGAAGGAATACTGCTTGCTGGCGCGTGGTTGACTTGAAGAGCCACTTCCCTTAACCGGTTGAGGTTTGACGGGGGATTTGGTCTCTGTTGCCAAGTTATCCTTCCGTTTTGCTTGGAGGGAGGTGTCTGGCGCACGCCTTGTTGACCTCTCAAGTCTGGGTTTGTTTTCTTCTACCCTGACCCGGGCGACAATTTCTTCAGCCTGTTCACCTTGTTGGATCAACTGCTTTCAGGTGCGGCTTTCGGCGACTCCTATTTGGGCGAGGAGCGAGGTTTGTAGATTATGGCGGCATGTTTCCACCAGGGTGACCTGGGTCATACCGCTTGGACATCAGAGTGCCACATTCTGAAATCTTTCTACGAAAGACTTGACGGATTCTCCTTTTTGCTGTTTGGTGGCCAAAAGGGTTGGCATGGTGACCTCCGAGTCATCTTCGAAGAAGCGCGTTAGAAAGAGCTTCTCCAAATCGCCCCAATTCTTAATGGAGCCTTCTGGGAGCTTCATGAATCATTCGAAGGCAAGCCCTTTTAGGGTGCCGATGAACAAAGGTGCCAGGATGGCATCATTATCTACCACATTCCCTGTTTGAGATTTAAAGTAGTAGATATGCTAGTTTGGTGAACCTTTCCCATCAAATGCTTGGAGGGTCGGAGCCTTGAACTTGGGAGGGTATGAATAAGGTCCCACTCGGTCGGATATGGTCGGACCACCCCTGCTTCTTGCAAGCCTTTTCGGTTGGTAAGGGCCTCCAGACGTTGCTCCAATTGATTCATTCTTCTAGAATGAACCTTTTCTTGGTCTCGGTCATCTTTTCCTTGTGATGAGGATTTGGACGAACCAGAAGTAGAGTGCTCTTTCTCCTCTATACGTACGGAAGATGAGCTTTCTCCCTCTTTTCGTTTGCCTTTAGACTTTTTAGAGGAGGCTTTGTCGGTTGACTTCCTCTTGTCTTCAAGCAACTGTGTCAGCATCTGCTTGAGGGAATCGATAGATTCTTGTTGAGCATGAATCATCTCGAATTGTTCCCTCTGGACCTGGGCTTGCTGCTCCAAGCGCCTGGCGGTCTCCTCAAGAGTGCTGGTCATGTATATAAAGGCCTCTTTCTCTATAGAAGAGTTTGAAGCCTGTGACTCTGCAATAGCGGAATGCGAGTCATTCACCTCAATGCCCCGGGCTAGAGCATTGTAGTCAATTGGGGGGATTGCCCCGGTCCGGGTGCGAGTGTGTCGGTACACTCCTTCCGGTTCTGCGTCGGATTCATCATCGGAGCTGCTCGTCGGTTGCTTTCCCCTGCTCCTGCTTGCCATGTTTGCAGTGAGCTCGGGATACTCAGTATCAAAGAAGACCCTCCTTCTATGGGAACGACTTCTTTTAGCTGATCAGGGAATCAGGGTCAGCTGTCTGACTAGAGACTGCTGGTTTGCATCTGAGCTGCAACGGCACTCAGAGAGCATTGTGATAAGCTGTTCGCAGCAACATGATGAAGTGATTCGATTAGCACTTCTCTTCCTTGTCAAATAATCCCTTAGATCCGTGGGAGGAGGATCAAAGATTAGCCTCGCAATGTCGAGGACGGGAGGCATTCTTACTTTGTACAGCTGGGACGCAGGGTTCAGAGACGCGGGGCGCGTGAACGCAGCTCTTGCGTCGCGGCTTTTGAGCGTGAGCTTGGCGTCTCTGCTGATGAGAGACGCAGCTCTCACGTTGCTGATAATTGCGTCTGGGCAGAGACGCTTGAAAATTGCAGGGCTGCTGGGCTCCATGCCTAGAAGCGCGTGCCTCTTGTACTTGACAAGGTACGCGAGCTTCGCCTTGGCGTCTGGGGAGTGGGGCTTCCGAGGAGCCTGCTTGCTGAACCTCACGTTTGGGCTACCAAACGCGGACTTCACGTCTCGGATGCGGTACGCTGGTCTGAGCCTCGCGTCCTACTTCCGTTGGGCAATCGGTCGTTTCAACTTGTAGTTGACGCACACGCCTTCTCTGCCGCCATTAAGCGTTCCGGTTCCATCGTGGGGGTGGAAGGGAACCTCCGACGACCTGGTGCTGAGGAAGAGGATGGACTGGCTAAACACCAGAAAGGTTGACCATGCGGGTCTCCTGAGAGACGTTGGCGCGGGTGTTACGCCTGGCGCGATTGACCACAACATCCTTCGGAGCTGCCGCGTCTGGGAGAATCTCAGGGCGGACTTCGGGGCATTTCCCCGCAGAGACCCTGCGGTACGCACGGGCCTTTGGGCTCTTGGAGCCGGAAGAAAGGAACTCTTCATACTTTGCTTGGTCGAATTCCACGACAAGTCATTCGACCGTTTTTCCCATGTAAATGACGTCACCTTGCGCCACCACTTGCTCGTCAGTGGAGAAGTAGTCCCCAGTGGAGTCGCCATCTCTTGTTTGGTGGGAGAAAATTTCGCGTAAAGTTTCCTTGAATCTATTGAAAGTTTACAACAAACTTATGCTCCGACTATAAGGGAGGGAGGATATTGAGTCTTGAATCTTCCCTTTGTTTAATGCCGGGTTCTTCAGGTGGCGGTGGAAAGTGAATCTTGTTTTCCGTTGACCGGGTGAACGTCAAGAACTTTTGGGGATCTTCTCTTTGGATGGTGGACGGAGTAACACAGCTCTGTCGACCAGAAATCTCAAAGAGATTGTAGGCAAAGATTAACTTGCACGCAGCAAGTTACTTGAAGAGTTGGACTCTCTTTCCTTCTCTGTGGAAGCTCTCAAGTCAAGTTCTTCTCCTTGATTTCTCTGATCTGATTGACCGACTTTCTCCATAGCAACGGGCTATTTATAGAGGTTTCAAGGGCGAACGTGCCCCCTAAAAACACTCCATAATGGGGTTAACTTCCTCATTATATGGGTGGTGATTGACCCCATAACAAGGGCAGTTATAACTGATACGCGGGTTTCGACCCTCGTGCCTTGGTGCTGCAGTACTGCTGAGACGCTGCTGTGCTGGCTGAGACGCGGGTTTCGACCCTCGCGCCTTGGCGCTGCAGTGCTGGCTGAGACGCGGGTTTCGACCCTCACGTCTTGGTGCTGCAGTGGTGGCCATGATTAGCCCTGCGTCTGGGGCTTGGAACTCTATTTTTTGGTGACTTGTCTTTTAGTGATCTTTAGACAGCCTACAACCTGTGTTTGGATATGTATGTATACTTCTAATTTAGACAAAACATACATATGCCTTGAAGTTTGTATTGTTTTGATGAAAATTAAATTTTTTTCATGTTTATAGAGGAATTTCAATGAGCTTCAATGCCCTATTTTCATGATTTTGTTGATTACATGATTCTTACACTCTATGTTTGATGTTTACTCATGATTTTTAGTTACATGAGCATATATGCGCTTTATTGCTTTTTGAGTGTCGATAATCGTGTGATTTTCATATTTTCATGGGATATATGACTTGTTATCATGTTTGAAGGATTTAATACTAGTTTTTCAAAGTTATCTTTAAACTAATCTTTATTCTTCAATTGGTAGAGTTTTCAAATTATGCTAAAATATTTTCAAATCATGATTTTTGAAAACCCCTACCTTCTAAGGGCGGATGGTTGGATGACCATGCCTTGTATACCCTTAAATGAATATCTTTTAAACTTGTGCATGAATAGGGTGGTAGGTATGAGTTATACACATGATCTTCATGTTATTTTATTTTTATATACTCATATTTGTTTCTTATATATGTATGCTTCAAACTTCAATTAGTATCAATTTCAATTGGTATTTCAATTTCATACATACATATATATGATTTGATTATGCTTATCTTACAATATCTTTACATTCCTTAAGCACAAATTATGTTTATGGTAAGCTTGATTTTATTTCAAATGTTAATTAGTATTTTTACAAGCTTATACATTGATTTCAATTGGTATTTATTTAGTATATCAAAATATTTCATGTTTCACCTTCAATTGGTATCAAAATCTACTATTGGTATCTTAAATTGTTTTCAAGTGGTACCAACTTTTATTTTGTCAACTACATTTTGATTTTATTAGTATCAAAATTTATTTTGTTGACTTAAGAAATTTCAAATTTTTGTTTTAAGTATTATAAAAAAAAATTTAAATTTGTTGATATGTATTGCCTTTATACAGGGAGAGCTAACTTAACGTCTCTCTTCTTCATGAATGTATATCGCATATACATCTTTATTGTTTGACTATCTCACCCCTTTATTGATGAATTAACAAAACGGGAGAGAAGAATTTGAGAGTTTATATATGCATGTTTATATCCTTATTTATGCATATATGTTTTTATTTGGTTTATACATTTTATTGAATATCTATTAGTTTATTCCTATGCACGAGTTAAGGGGGAGCTTCTATGAAGTTTATCTTTAATCCATGCATATATAACTCCATGAGTTTTGTCATCATCAAAAAGGGGAAGATTGTTGGCCCAAAGGCCCATCACTCTAGTTTTGATGATGATTAACTCATGTAGTTATAGTTTAATAATAATCTTGTGTTTATATAGTTTCAGTTATTAATCAAGATATTAGTAGGTGTCTAGCTTCTACAAAGGAGTTTTGAAGCTAACATAGGTAGATTCTAGAGCTCACGCGTCAAGATCGCATCTAGCATTCGGATGGAGTCAAGCTCTTTGGATCGGGTTTGGATCGAGTCGACTTGGAGAAGGAACTCTACAAGAAGGCTTCGGTTTGTATTTAGTTTAGTTGTATTTAGATCTTATGTAAAGATAGGTAGTGCTGATATGCTCAAAAATACACACACACAAAATGCACGTTTTCAAAAGAATGATTTTCAACATGTTTGGTTTACGATACTTGTTCTATATTTTTCTAAATATTTTTATCATGTTTAGAACTTGTATCTCATGGATAATCATGTTTTCTATCTCCCAAAATTCAAACAAAAATATTTGAAAATTATATGTATCTTCAAAAAGAGTTTTAAATCTGTTTTGGCCTAGGTCGATCGACCGGGCGGTCGACCGGGCTTATTACAGGCCAGAACGGTCGCTCGCACGGTCGACCGGAGTTCTGGCAATTGGGGATGTGCACGTTACCAGTCGACTGGTCCCTAGTTGCGATCGACCGGCCGGTCGACCGATTGTAACCAGTTTTAGCCTCTGTTTGTCACGGTCGACCGGTCGGTCGACCGAGGGCTAACGGTCGGATTTTTTTAAATATGCAGATTGGCATTATTGACTGTTTTGTTTAAATCAATTTTAAAACATGTTTAATTTCAAATGAGGAGGGTTGAATATTATGGTCAATTTCTTCCTCTTTTATCCTGGTAAAATTATACTATGTTTACTCTTCCTAAAACCTATATAAAGGGGTTATTGGGGTTGAGTTAATCACAATAACAATTCCATTGAAAATCAAAATTGTAGATTTCAAGAGAAAAAGTTTTCTAGTGCCATCTTGTCCATTTTCTATAGGTTTCAAAAGAGTTTTTTTGTGCTTAAAAGTTTTATTTTTATTTTGTTTTTAAGGGTTGAAAAATCAAAGAAAAATAGATTCTTTGGGTAATTGGTTTTTGATCTTCATTTCTATTTCTATCTAGTATTTTTTTCAAGTATTTTTCTTTGTGATTTTGATTTTCGAGCACCTTGTTTTTCTCACACTTGAGCTATCATCTCTATCCTTTCTATAGGATCTTATTTTTATGGGAAATATTGTTTGTGGTCTATTGTGATCACCAAGTGTTGTAATCTCTTATTTGTTTTGGCTTTGGGCCTTGTCCCTCTTGTGTAGAGGTGATTGTGGTAGAGTTTGACTTTGTGCCTTTATCCCTCTTGTGTAGAGGTGATTGTTGGAGTTTGGCTTTGGGCCTTGCCTCTTGTGTAGAGGTGACTGTGTTGGAGAGAGGAGTTGTATACTCCTAACTGTGTAATTGCAAATTCCTCGGTGGAGGTTTCCTGCGTGGGAGGTCCTGTGTGGACATAGTGAAAATCCTTCTGTGTGAAGGCGGGGACGTAGAGCAAGGGTGCTCGAACCTCGAAACATATCTTGGTATTTGCGTTTGATCCACTATCTCTAAACTCTATCTCTCTTATATCTTGCATTACTTTATATTGCTTCACATTTATATGCTTGATACTGTTTTGCTTGTGCCCATACTTGTGATGAACCAAGAGAGCTTCATATAGCACCCCAAATCTTAATCTAGAGAAATCTCGGGGAGAAAGTCCAGAGCCCTTCACGGAGAATTCGGCTACACTCTTTGGTTACACATTGTGTGTTGTGGTTAAGTTTTAATTCCGCATCATTTGCATTAGATTAGCATATACACCTATTCACTCCCCCCTCTAGGTTTAATTTCACGTTCGATACTACATTTCCTGTTTGAGATTTGAAGTAGTATATGTGTTGGTTCGGTGACCCTTTATCGTCCAAAGTATAAAGGGCCGGTGCCTTGAACTTGGGAGGTGGGGAGCCATGTCCCACTCTGCTGGGTAGGGTCAGACTATCCCAGCATCTTGGAGACAGTCTCGATTTGCGAAAGCCTTGAGGCGTTGCTCTAATTTGCTCATTCTTTTAGAATGACAGCTCCCATTCTTTGAGTATCCTCCTCTTCAGATGAAGATTTGGGTAGCTCAAAGTTAGAATGCTCTTCACTCTCTGTATTTGCAGAAGATGAGCTCTCCTGCTCTATCTGTTTGCCCTTGGACTTCTTGGAAGAAGTTTTAGCCTTCAGTTTTTTTTTGTCCTCAAGCAGTTATGATAGCATCTGTTTAAGGGTATCGATAGACTCTTACTGAGTTCGAATCATATCAAATTGTTCCCTTTGGACTTGGGCCTGCTCTTCGACTCGCTTGGCCACCTCCTCGGAGTTCCCACCATGTTGGTAAAGGCGGTTGTCTCTAAACTAAAATTCAAAGACTGGGATTTAATGATGGCGGAGTGCTCATCATTCACCTCAATTCCCCTGGCTAATAGATTGTAGTCGACTGGGGTGATTGCACCCATACGGTCCGAGTGTGTCGGTAGACCCTTAAGGTTCGACAAGAACATCCTTCAAACCAAGAGATCGATCAGCATCCGACTCCTCTGAACTAACAGCCAGTTACTTTCCCTTAGATTTGCTTGGTGTAGAACTCTGCCCCACCATGTTGGCAGTCACTTCTGGGTACTCGACGTTGGAAAATGATTTCTTCTTCCGGGATCGTCGTCTCTTGGCTAAGTCTGAAGCCGCTGTCAATCGGCTAAAAATCGAAGGTTTATTTGTCTGAAAGCCGCAATGGCAATCAGAGAGTACTGCTGAGATGAGTTGTTCGCAGTGACATCGAGGGGGTGATTTGATGTACGCTCCTCTTCCTTATCAGGTAATCCCTCAGATCCGTTGAGGGAGCGTCTAAGGAACAAGCCTCGAACCCCTGACGGTGAGGGCTCTTTGGTATTTTATATCTTGAAGACATGCAATGTTGGATGCGGGTCCACGTTGCTTTGTTGAAATGCGGATCTCGTGTGGTGCTGAAACGCGGTCATCATGTTTAGAATTAGAAACGCGGGCATCGCGTTCTGAGACAGACAGAACGTGGGCCTCGTATTTTGGAGCAGGTAGAATGCGGGTCTCACGTTTGATGCTGACCTCGCGTTGTTGAAAAACGCGGGACTCACATTCTGGAATAAAAGCGCGGTCCTCGCATTACTTGAAAGAAATGCGGGTATGAACCTCGTGTTCTGAATCTGCAGAATAGATTGCTTCTGCAGAATTTTCAATCTGTTGTCGACGGGCATGACACTTTCGTCGACGTTCAGCAGTCCGGTTAAGCTGCAGTTGTTGGGAATTCTCGACAACCTGAAATTGCAGATTTTGGAGAGGAGAAGGACAACAGAATTGATCTTCACCGTCACTTTAATCGTGTGCCAACGCCTTCGCCCTGCGGGTCTCCTAAGAGACGTTGACGCGGGCCGCATGGGCTGCACAAGAGGTTTTCAAAACCTCTTTTGAAGTAGCACCGCTTGCGCTGTGGGCAATGGTGCGAACCACTTTAGGAATAATCTCCAAAGAGATTTGAGAGCGAGTCTCCGAAGAGACTTTGCGGTGTTGCCGCATTGCCTTGGGACTGACGAGCCTGAGGAAAGAAATTCCTCAAACTTTTCTTAATCGAACTCAACGACGAGGGATTCTACCGTCTTTTCGAGGAGCCGGATATCATCTTGCTCCACAGCGTTCTCGTTAGTAGAGAAAGAGATTCCAAGTAGAGTCATCATCTTTTGTTTGGTCGGAAAAATGGGTCAATATAAAGTTTCTTTGTGTGGCTGAAAAGTTAAAACGGAACGATTCTGATTGCAAAAGGGGGTAGAAGAATTGGTTCTCCTCTTTCTTTAAGGTTGGGTTCTTCGTGTGGTGATAGAGAGTGATTCTTATTCTCTATTGACCGGCCGACTGGCCGACTGTCAATCTTTTTTCAGGACGCTCTCAAAGATCAATCAGAAAAAAGCTCTGTTTTTAACACACTAAGTGTTTAGAGTCCACTGATTAGTCCTTTTCTCTCTCTCCAAACCTCTGTGGTTGAAAAGCAAGAAGCTTTTAACTTGAGAATTCTCAGCTTTCAATCTCAGAAAAGCCTCTCCAAAAAGCTTTCTCCTTCATAGCTCTTAAAGCAATTTATAGAGAATCATAGGGGTATTATTGTCCCCTAAAATCCCTCCATAATGGAGATTAACTCCCATATTATGTGGGTAGTTAATTGACCCAGTAATAAGGGTCAGTCGTAACAGAAACGCGAGTCTCGCACTGGACGCGAACCTCGCGTTGCTTGTTGTAGATGCGGGCGTCTCAGTTAGGACGCGAGGCTGCTCAGACCCTGCGTGAGAAGTGAGACGTAGGATTTCTCAGACCCATGTTTAAAGTGGAGCGCCAAGTTGCTCAGACCTGCGCTTGAAATGCGACGCTGGGTTGGTCAGACTCGCGTGAGACGTAGAGTTCCTCAGACTCACGTTGGATGAGATGCAGAGTTACTCAGACTCGCGTTGAACGTGAGTTTACTCAGGCCCGTGTCTGAAGTCTCCATGCTTCTGTGGACGCGAGGTCCGCGTATGAAACGCGACCTTCGCGTTGAAGTGAGATTCGCATCTGATGACATGTCCTTAGTGACTTTTAGACAGTCTATAATAAACAATCCCAAACAATTGTGCCCCAATACTATTTAGAATCTGAATTAATTAATAATTAACATAAATAAAACATTATTTATTATCTTAATACACTATTAAACTTAATTATTCATTACAATATTTAATTACCAAATTAAAAATTTGCTAAAGCAATCCTTCCCACTATCTACCAACTTCCAAGGCCATACATTGTACCAGAGAGTTCCTTCAACCTTGAACTCACATGCACAGATCTATTTCACACCTCATCTTCACTGTGGCTGTGGGGTTGGTACTACCATTTAAAACAATTCCAAGCTTCTCAAAAGTCACAATTTGACTCCTTTTCGGCTAACAATTTCAACCTTTCCACCAAAATTTTCATTTTCAAACATCAAAACCCACTGCACGACATTCTCTTGCTTGTTCAAAGGGTTGTTGTTGGCAACATTTATTTCTGTAATGTGAAATCCACTCACTCCTTCATTTCCAACAGTAGCAACCCAAATACGCTCTCCTCTCCAGACTCCCAGATCTTTGACGCAGAACTGACGGCGAGCGACGGCACCACCAGAGCCAGACGCCTGATGTCGCTCATGAGAAGAAGAATGGGGGAGGGGGCGTATCAGTGTATCTATCCATCTACAGTAGAATCAGACCTGGGCGGTTATTAGTTGGAACGGGGTGGCGGGGACAAGTGTGAGCCATTGCTTTCAGTGGGTCGAGAGCAGTATGGAGTTCCAAGCTTGAGCTCTAGAGGAAAGGGTGGTTACAGATGATCAGATCCATGGAGGGGCAGCTTGCTGACTTCTGCCAGGAGATGATCGGCTGCTTGGAGAGCGTTAAGTGAGGGAACCCTGACCAGAGGAAGGGGAAGAAGGTGATGGCTGATGGAGAGGGGTACGTACATGTGAATCCTTGCGTCCATTCAGCAGATCTGTCACCACCTCCATCTTCAGGAAGACCACCTTCTCTGATGAATTGGGGAAGGATTGATACGTGGGAACGAACGAGGTCCCAGAAACAATAGACCCTGCGGAGGAGGAAGATTTTCGCTACCCAGGATCCCTAAAGAGGAGATCCCTGCGTTCGATGCAAGCGGGGATGTTCTCAATTGGCTCTAACCGCTCGAGCAACTGTTTGACATTGACAAGACCCCCAAGAATGAGAGGGTGTAACTGTGTGTCTTGTATCAGAGGGATCATGCCCTCATGTGATGTGATGTGATGGAGATGGTGGCAAAAACAGAAGGGAGAAGCGGTCACCTGGGTGAGTTCCATGATGGAATGGTGAACTGGATGACCCACTCTCTGCACCGGCAATCTCCTCAGGAAGACTGAATCTGTAACTTGATTGTATTTCAATTTTACATTGTTATCATCACATTTGCACATTATCTTTCATTATTTTTTATTTAACTTTACTATTTAACTCTCTTTTTTATTATGGTGTGTAGTTAGTTAAATGGGAAGATAAAGATTGAGATAGTTCTATTTTATCCCTAATCCTATTAAAATTTGAGTTTTAATTTAAATCAGTTTGAAATCAAGAGGAAGAAAGGATAAATCATCTTCACAATTCAAATTTAAAATTTGAAGATATATTTCTAGAAGATGGATGGGATAAAACTAATCCTAATTGGAGATAAGGAGGATAATTCAAATTGAATTCGGAGTTCAAAATCAATTCAGATTCGGATTCAGACTGAACATCTCTTAGAATTCAAATCATAACTTTCACTACAGAAATTCAAATCCAATGATTCAAGATGTTACAGAAAGAAGACTTGAAGGATTATAATTCTTATGTTGATCACTGTATCCAATTCAGCAGTCTAATGAGTCATATTTAGCAACCAACACGCCAACTTGCCGCAAATCAGTTTAGAATTGAATTCTCATATTGAATTGAAATTGAATTAAAACTCTTACTATATATCTTATTGTGATTGGCTCTGAGATATATTTAAAGAGCTGAAATCTCTCATAAAAAAGTATCTCCACATCAGAGATCATTTCTTTTGTAATTTTAAGGATTTAGTTCTAATTCAAGTTTTGTAAAGAAGTTGGAAGCTCTTGTATTTAAAGCTGATAGCATCAATAACAAGGTTTTTATTTCCAATTTATCTTTATTTAATTGCTTTCTTTACTTACTTTCTCTTTTATCATGCTTTCTTTAAATTCTCTCATGACTAGCTAATCTTCCTCATAGCTTATCTTTACCCACCACTACTTCTAGTTTTATGTTAGAATAAGCCAATTGGATCTTATGCATACTTAAACTATAGAAATAGCTAATACTCTTGAAGACACATGATAATAGTTAAATCTATTATTTGTTTATACTTCCCAATGATTTTTCTTATACTATGCTTAGTTAGCCTTGATAGTTTAATGTTGGTTATTCTTCTTATTTTATGCTTAGAAAACTTTGATAGTTTAATGTTAGATCTTGGTTAGTGATTATTTCAAATAGGGTTTCTCTATCTTATGTATCTTACTTGAATTGAATGTAACTCTAAGATATTGTTTTTATAATTCAAAGTGAAGTTTAATCTAGTAAAAGTTAATAAGTTAGTGGTGGTAGATGATTAGTTAGCCATGTTCTTTTAATTCTTTTTAAAACCTTAATCTTCAAAACCAAATCATATATTCGTCTTCTTTCTACCTCTAACACTTAATATATACTTTTTCTTTCTTTTTTCGAAGAAGGACTATTAACCTACTTAGTGTTTAAAAAAATACCGAAAAGCTTCTATCGCATTCCTCCATGTGAATTAGACCCCTATAACCCTTGCTATTGAGGTTAAATTGCAAGAATTTAGAGTCAACATAAATCAGATAAGCACTTTCCTAAACTCTATGTTTTTGGCAATAAAATTTTTGCGCCGTTGCCGGAGAGAAAACGGTATATGTTGTTTTCTAACTTAATTTTTCTCTATTTGTCTGTACATGGATAGTTACAGGAAGTTGGCGTCTACAGAGGATTCAGAGTACTTCAGAAACACTGCTCTAGAAGGCAGAATATCAGAGGCTTCAGGAAAGCCGCGCAAACGCGACAATCCCAGTGAGTTATGGTGTCTGCTTTCTTCTGTAGTCATTAAATTTAACTTTTATACCAAGTGATACACCCAGTGTTTCATGTCTCTCAACTGAAGAAGAGGCTAGGGGGTATTGTTCAGGTGCACCACCAAGTTCCTGGCACCTCTGTCGAGCAAGTAGTGGAACCAGAGTTGATTTCTTGAGAGGAGGATGGTGGAACACAGATGGGCGAGCTGTCACTGAGGTGTTAGTCAAGTGGAAAAACATGCCCATAAAAGAAGCCTCGTGGGAAGAATACTGGGGTGGGGACTGGTGAGGAGGTTTCCGACCTTCAACCTTGAGACAAGGTCGAATTTAACGGAGGAGCATTGATGCGAGCTCAATTTCACAATCGCTGCCGGAGGATTCTTGATGTGCTACAGTAGGATCAGAACCCACTACAGGAGGTCCTAAATTCAAATCAGTTATAGCCATTGGATTCCGGTGGCAGGAAGGAACGCTATGGAAGCGAACCCGGGTCGGGTAGCGAGTTGAGTGGGAGACGACCGGTTTAAATCCAAAACCCGATTCCAACGTATCCGAATATCCGTTGCGTGTTGTTCAAGTCAGGAGCAGGGTATAAATTCAATGAATTGTAATTTTCCACTTTTTAGCTTGCATTTGGAATTAATCTCATTAAAGCTCTGCAAGAGAGAAATTGGACCTCTCTACTTTGCCTAATTCCTAGTAAAATCCCCATTTTCTCTCACCTCCCCTGCAAGTTCTCTCCCTGTCTTATCTTTTGCAGGTTGAGATGGCCCTGAAGAACTGCCACTGCTTCACCCTTGTGGCTTATGTTTGATCTTTTGTGTGATTTGGTTGTTACGAAATTATCCTTTGAATTCTTAAAAAAAAAAAAAAACAAAACTAAAAGCGCGCCAAGCAGAACTTCAACCCAAGAACTTCAATCAGCTACACACCCTAAAAAGTCCAATAATTACCCACATATTTCACAGTAGAAGAAATACCTCGCTAGGTTAAAGATTACACCTTCATAACTTAAATTAGTGTAAGAAAAATCTTTCTCCGTAATTTTTTTCTCTCACAGTTCTCCATCACACATGGTAACAATAACGCGTAGAAATCGACAACTCTTAAAAATATGAAGGAAAGAATCATTACAGAGTGAGGAAATCAGAGTGGCAGACGAGAAAGAACCAACCGAGAGACCAGTAGAGATTGATGAAGGGCTTCAAATTCCTCTCTTGGCTCCACAACCAAGCGAAAATTATGATGATGCCATCGGCCACCTCGTCCTCCTCTCTTCTTCCCTCCTCCACCAGTAGAACATCCCCCTTCTCCCCACGTCCTCAACCCAGACAGGATCACAGTTAGCCCCACAGTGGATGGGGATCTCAACAACTGAACAAGCCCGAAAGCATGGAGTGCAAGGAAACAAAGTTTTGGGTGGCCTGGCTTTTCCACAAAATTTATAAAGGGTAAATTGTAGAAAACTCCTTTGTATCATTACATTTCGTAGAAATCTCTCTAATATTGTTGAAATGAATAAAAAACCTTTGTACTATCAAATTCAGTAAAATATAATAATATTATACTATTGTAATGTTTTGTAATTTCTATCGATTTTAAGATAATAGATGGGAATATTTTGCTATATCTTAACTAGTACAAGTATAATCTTAGTTAATTCAATAAAATGGGCAAATTTATTATTAAATCTTACAATAGTACAGAGAGATTTTCTAATGAATTTGATAGTACAGAAGACTTTCTTGCTCATTTCAACATTACAAAGGAGTTTTCTACGAATTGGTGATAGTGCAAGATAGTTTTCTGCAATTTTCCCATCTGTATATCCCATTTAAAATTCTTAGGAAACATCTATTTTTGAAGATCTATTTTTTGAAGATCTGGATCTTTGTATTTAAGAATTCTTGAGAAACCAATTTTTTCCAAGGATACTGGTCCTTACTTTGTTCTGTCAGATGAAATTAGGAAGAGAAATTGGAATTGGTTGAGCAAATATCACATGACCCCTCGATTTATCTCCTAATGCAGACAAGGAAGCGAAGATGCTGATTAGATCTCGTTCTAGCACCAAAAAACCCTAAAGAAGCCTTCAGGTGGGGATAATACTTGAATCCACGAGCAAAAATAACTCGAATTCGTGAGCAAAGATAAATAACTCAAACCCACGAGCAAAAGAAGAGAAAAACTCAATTGAATTTATCAAAATTTGTATACAAAACAAAAAATACAATGGCCTTTAAATAGGCTTTAAAAGTAGTAGTCTAATCTAACTAGAAAACTAAACAAAAACAATTTGGTATCAAATTGCACCCGAAAATGTAATTGTAAATAGAACCTGAAAAATAGTCGGTGATAGTTCTAGTCGACTAATGCTAGGGACTAGTCGACTAATGAGAAGTTCAAAAAAAAATTCAGCTTTTTGTTGTACAAAACTAGTCAACTACTGAGATTGAATTAGTCGACTAATTTACATCTGCTGGTCTGTATCAGCTTCTCCATTGTCTCAACTCTTACATCAGTCTCTCCCTCTTCAAAAGAACTCACCCTCAAGTTATATTCTGGGTATAACTGCTTGGTAGGGTAGTATGCGTAGAGATCCACTAGATTGAATGTCTTGGACATCGTCATATCATTTGAAAGATCTACAACATAAACATTATCATCAATATTCTTCATGATCTTAAACGGACCATATTACCTTGGCTTCAACTTGATGTAAGTACCAACATGAATTCTCTCTTCCCGTAAGTATTACCATCGCCATGTCTCTTTCACAAAAAATTCTCACGCCTCTTCTTGTCAGTTGTTTCCTTATACTTTGCATTAGATTTCTCCAGCTTCAATCGAACCTCTTCTTGAACATCTATTACTTGTTTGGCCATGGCACTAACTGCACTACTAAACTTCTCCCCAATTGGTAGTTTAGCTAAATCTAAGAGATGATGTTGTACCTTTCTATATACAATTGCAAAGGGTGACTTACCCGTTGAATTGTGGACCATACTATTGTAAGCAAATTTAGCTTGAGGTAAATCTTCATCCTATGCTCTCGGTTTATCCCCATATATGCATCGTAGCAAATTGCCTAAAGTGCGGGACAACTTTCGTTTGTCCATCGGTTTGAGGGTGCGTCGTGTTATCATACTTTCAGGATGTATCAAATCTCCTCCATAAAGTAGTAAAAAAGGTCAAGAACTTGCTATCCCGATTAGAAACAACAGAACTCGGCACACCTACAATCTTACAGTCTCTCGAAAGAAACATTTGTCCACACACAGTGCATCAGAAGTCTTACGGTAAGGAATAAAGGGAGCCATCTTTAAGAATCTATCTACCATAACAAAGATTGAATCCACGCTCTTTTGTGTGCGAGGAAGTCCCAACAAAAAATTCATGCTTAAATCCTTCCAAATATCTTTAAGAACGGGCAAGAATGTGTACAAACCTGTATTTTATGCTTGTCCCTTAGAAACTTGGCAAATTGAACAACTTATCACAAATGTAGCCATATTCTTTCTCAATTGAGGCTAATAATACCTCTCTTCAAGACAAGTCGTAGTTTTGTCTCTTCCAAAGTGTAATCCAAGCCCACCTCCATGCAAATCTCGAATGACCTTCTCTCTCAAAGAAGTCCTTGGAATACAAAGCTGACTTACATTTAAAAAAATCCTCCATAATATGATAGTCTTGCACGGGTTGTTTCGTTAAACACATCTCCCAAATCTCTTCAAAGTCTTCATCTTTCTCATATAACTCCTTCAAGAAATCAAAACCAATGATCTCACTTTGTAAAGAAACCAATAATGAAACTCACCTACTCAATGCATCGGGAACTTTATTGTCAACACCGAATTTGTGCCGTATCACAAAGTTGAATTGTTCAACATAAGATACCAACCTTGCATGCATCTTGTTGATGTGCTTTTGATTTTTAAAATGTTGGAGTGATTGATGGTTTGATTAGAGCACGAAATCACAAGCTATAAGATAGCTCTCCCAAGTCTTCAAAAAATAGTACACTGCGTACAATTCTTTCTCACAAGTAGACCACTTTTGGTTTGCGTCATAAAACTTTTCACTTAAAAAAGCAGTAGGTCTCTTCTCTTGTGAGAGTACTGCTCTAATGCCAACTCCACAAGCATAGCACCCTAGCTCGAACATATTGTCAAAATTAGAAAAGTCAGTATAGGAGCATTGGTAAGCTTATTCTTGATTAATACAAAAGCTTTGTCAACCGCCTTATGAAAGTGCACCTAGAGGGGGGGGGGGGGTAAAAGGTGTACTAGCTAATATAGGACAAATGATACATAATTAAAAACTAATTTGTAAACACACAACGTGTAACAAGAGTGAGCCCGAATTCTCTGTGAAGGGCTCTGCAACTACTCCTCGAGATTTCTCTAAACTAAAAGTTGAGGTGCTATTATAAGCTCTCTTGGTTCAACACAAATGTGGGCACACACAAACTATATCTAGTATATGAATATGAACAATGTAAATCAATACAAGATATAAAAGAGATAGAGTTGAGAGATAGTGGATTAAACACAAACATAAAGATATGTTTCAAGGTTCGAACCACTGCTCTACGTTCCTGCCTTCACACAAAAGAATTTCCACTACGTTCACACAGGACCTTCCACAAAGGGACCTCCACCGAGGAATTACAACTCAACACTTGGAGTACACAACTCCTCTCTCAATACACAGACCTCTACACAAGAGGTGGGCACTAAGCCTAGCATAAAGTAAAGGAAAATACACTTGGTGATCATAAAGATCACAAACAATCTCTCTTGGTGATCTTGAAAGATCATAAACAATTTTCTCACAAAAATAAGATCCTAAAAATAATATTAGAACTGAATAGCTCAAGTGTGAGAAATCAAAGTGTTTTCGACAAGAAATAATAAAGAAAACACTTGAGAAAAATTCTAGATAAGATATAGAGATTTTGGACAAGAACTAGAATCCCAAAACTTATTTTCTTTTGATATTTCAAAAACTTTGAAATAAAATAAAAATAGAGATTTTTAGCACTAAAACTGTTGGCTCAAAAGCCCATCACTCTAGTTTTGATGATGATCAACTCATGTAGTTTTAGTTTACTAATGATCTTATGCTTATTTAGTTTCAGTTACCTATCAAGATCTTAGTAGGTGTGTAACTTCAACAAAGGTGTTTTGAAGCTTACACGTGTTGATTCAAGAGCTTGCGCATCAAGATCGCATCTAGCACTCGGTTGGAGTCTAGCTCGTTGGATCGTTTGGATCGAGTTAACTTGGAGATAGAGTTCTACAATAAAACTTCGCTTTGTGTTGTTTAGATCTTGTATAAGATAGATAGTGTTGATATGCTCAAGTTCACACACACACACAAAGTTTCTATATGTTTGATTTTCATTTAACCGGTTTTGGATTTCTATCAAAAACATACATAAAATATCTTTCATGTGTATTGGAATTTATCCATACACTCTATGCTTTAAAAAGAGTTTCAATATCTTGATTTTGTATTTATATAAGTTTTGGAGAAAACGGTTTTTTATTTCAAAGTACAAGTTTTGAAAAATACGATTTTCGGTTTTAAGCTTAACTTCTAAATCACAAAAATCGTTCAAAATATTTGTAATATGTGTTGATTTTTTATCACACATATTTACACTTCAAAGTATTTTAAAGAACTTATTTTTGTGGAATTAACGAGATTTTATGGGACTTTAATTGAATAAAAAAGACCAATTTTCATGTCCTTTATCCCTGCCTATTTTGTGCTGGCGGTCGACCGGTCGGTCGACCGGACCAGGGTCGGTCGACCATGCCGGTCGACCGATGTGCACAATCTTGTGCACGTAGCCAGCCTCTTAGGCCGGTCGACCGCACAGTCGACCGGCTGTAAGTCCCTTACTCTCGGGTAAGGGCGGTCGACCGGAGGTAGGCAACGGTCAGAATTTGACCGTTGGCCGGTCGACCGGATGGTCAGAATTGACCATATTTGGCTGCTAACGGATTTATTTTTAAAAGCCTATAAAAGGGTTTTTCCTTGGACTGTTTTAAACAACAATTTTAAGAGCTTTATTTTCTATCTTTCTAGAGTTTTTGCAGCAATTCAAAAGAAAGTTTTTGGGCTAAAAGTTATTGATTTTTATTTGTGTTTTCAAGGGCTGGAAATTTAAAGAAAAGAGTCTTTTGGGAATTGGGCTTTTATTTTATATTCTTGATATATATCTTATATTTTCCTAAGAGTTTTCTTTGAGATTTTATCTTCCATACTCCTTGATTTTTCTCACACTTGAGCTATTCCTCTATCCTATATATAGGATCTTTGTGTTGGTGAGAAAAAGTGTTTGTGGTCCTTTGAGATCACCAAGAGTGGTTTGTAGTCCTTGAGATCACTAAGTTGTAATCTTTGCTTTGGCTTGTTGTTACCCCTCTTGTGGAGAGGTGATTGTTGGTTGTTGGTTGTTGGCTTAGTGCCTATCCCTCTTGTGTAGATGTGATCTTTGTTTTGGCATTGGTGCCTTGCCTCTTTTGTAGAGGTGGTTGTTGTTGGAGAGAGGAGGTGTGTTCTCCTTGTATTGTATTACCCAAATCATCGGTGGAGGCTCCCTGTGTGGGAAGTCCTTTGTGGACGCATTAGTGAAAATCCTTCTGTGTGAAGGCGGGGACGTAGAGCGGTGGCTCGAACCTCGAAACACATCCGGCGTTTGCGTTTGATCAACTTTCTCTAAACTCTCTCTCTCTTTAATATTTAGCATTGATTCATATTGCTCATATCACATATATATGCTTGGTGTTGATTGTGTTATCAGACTTGTGTTAAACTAAGAGAGCTTCACATAGCGCCTCAACTCTTATCTATGAGGAATCTAGAGAAGATAGTTGATAGGTAGTAAAAAGTGCATATTTATCACTATATTTACTATCACATTTTCATATTTATTCCTATAATTATGCACAATTACTAATGTTTTATTATTTAATGTGTGCAGGCCTTGAGTAATTAATTAAATAAAGAATAAAGCCCAAAAGAAGCCCAAAAGCCCATGTCCAAGCCCAAGTGAAAAGTTGCAATTATCAAATGTCAAAGTTGCAATTACAAAGTGCAAAAGTTGCAAATATTAAAAGAAGAGTAAAGGGATGGACTTCTACTAAATCCTAAATGCTTGCAGGATGAGGATAAATAGAGTGCAAGGATGAAATTCATTTTGAAAGAGATTTAGATCTAGGGTAACTTGCTTCCCAAGTTATCCCAAAAATTCAAAATAAAGAGTCGAGATACAACTTCCAGAAGGATAAACCCAGATGGACGGACCAGAGGAGGCCACGCGCGAAAGCGCGTGGCCAGAGACCACACTTGTGCCGCGGAAACGCGGCCCAAGCCGTGTTTCCGCGGCAATCCGGATGAGACAGGGTAACAGCTTTCGTGGAGGAGTCGTACCGGGACTCTACTTCTTCCAGCTCCTATAAATACCCCTGCAGACCAACAGAGAAGGGCGTCCAGCGCAGTACAGGGCAAAATCTAGGGTTTTTAGGCTAGTTGTAGTTTAGGTTTTTATTTTTCTTTTTTGTAATTTTTATTTTTATGTAACTGAGAGTAGAGGATGCTTTCATGGAGGAAGGAGTTCATGCTTGTACTGAGGTGACATCGGTGTAAGTCAAACTTTTCTTCCATTGTTAATAAAATCTATTCAAGGTTTGTTTTTGTTTTTGTTTTTGTTTTATTTTTGTTCTTCTATTCTTGTTTATTTTATTGTTTCTCTCTGATGTCTTGCAAACCATGAGATCTGATCGCTTCGAGACTGCTTAGCCAAAGAAGTGCCCTTGATGGCCTATGCTGATGAACAGATCCTATACGCCATGCTTGATTGCCTTCAGAAACAAGGTAAGTTGTTGCAAACGGATCAAAGGTAAACAGGGCAGAAGAGGTAGGTATGTGTTTTAGTTATAGTTTTCTTTCTTTGTAATTTTAGTTTAGATCACCAACTCCACATCTTTCCAATTTCTTTCACACTTCTCATTGTAAATACCACACTTCTTATTGTAAATACCATTGTAAATAACAAAATAAATAAAAAAGAGATAACTTACTAAACAAGCTTCCATCGCTAGTCCCTCCCTGAGGATCACGACCCGCATAGCCATTGCTACAGCGGATTAGAATTGAGCACCTTGCACATCTTTACTTCTAAATCTAATATTCTATATTTTGTGTGCAGGAAAACCTCAATCAAAATTTTGGCGCCGTTGCCGGGGAGGGACGGTAAGTTATTCTCTAAATATATATATATATATATATATATATATATATATATATATATATATATATATATATATATATATATATATATATATATATATAACTAATTCTTTTATTCTTTCTGTTTGCAGGTTTGGAGAACAGGAAAAATAACAGCAGAAATGGACATATAGCAACTCTGTGCCTCTGCCCTCGAAGGCAGAGCAGCAGAGCCTACTACAGTGCCGCGCAACGCGGCAATAGCCGCATTTCCGCGGCCTGAGTAGTGAACTACTCACGCTGTTTTCTGCAGGTTGCTGCAAATTGCAATATTTGTTTACTGCTCTGTTAACTTTTCTCTGTGATCACCCTGCTAATTAATTAACAGTAACCTATTTGTTGGAAAAAAATTAGACTCTTGCATCTTAGGCACGTGTCTATTTAATTTTTTTAATTTCTGTTGAAGAGTGCTGGAGACAAGGTACGTTCGCATTGCATATAGACTAGGAAGCACCCTTGGCTGATTTTCTGCTTTGAGTGAATATTTGTCTACTGCTTTACACGTACACAAAAAAAAATTTAAGGGCATATTCCATAAATAACATAAGGTGGGGATTTCATCACCCTTCCTTGGCCCACAAATCATCTCCGTTGCACACACAACCCTAACCCTAAATAAAAATTGACTAGACGTTGGCCCTAGGGACATCTCGGACTCAATTAAGAGATTATCCTAAGGGGGAACGGTGTTGGAAATTGACTCCTGCCAAATCAGTGTCTAGGAAGGGGATTGAGGGCCGAAAGCCCGAAGATTGGTGGTTATTTAATTAAGGAACGTCTTTGACGGAAAACCTCCCACAAATCTTGCCCTGACCTGGCTGATTAACTTGTGGTCAAAGTCTGCACCCTGCCTCCCATGGACAGTCTAACCAGTTAGGAGTCGTCTAGGTCATAGGTCTACCCTAACTTAGGTTAGAATTTTTTTTCTTTTTTGTTTGCTTCTTTTTTTGTTTTCTTTTCTTTGTTTGTGTTTGTGTGATATGACATATAACAATAATTTTTTCATTTTAATCCATATTACACACCAACCTCTTTTTCGGATATTACCAACCCGGCATATCATAATTTTGACCAACCTAGTGTGCCAGATTGGTCTTATCCGAATCATTACATGCCCCAGTCCCAATACTATGAACAAGATTGGAATAATCATCACTACTCTTCACAGAGTCAATGGGGATTCAACACCCCTGAGCCATATGGTCAACCACCTGTTCAACCATTATCTTCATATACGTCTTTTCCCACATCACCAAGGTTTCAGTCCTCCATTGATCTATTCGATGGGTTAGAAGAAAAAGTGGATCGTTTGCAAGATTTAATGAATGATCAAATTTCTAGACTTTCAAACATTCTTGAACTAACCAACCAAGTTGATAGGAACCAAGAATCATTCTGTCTAGAAGACCTTGATCAAAATTCAATTTCATCACATCAATATGAACTTGATCAATCCCAATCCTTGGACAAATTGGCTAGTTTTAATTTCAATGAGATTGAATTAGATTATGAATGTGAACCCGATCCCCAACTTTGCGATTCAGTTTCCATCTTCGAATCTATGTTGACTCCGGTATTCTTACCCAATTTGGACCAATTTTCTGAGCCAACATTTATTCCCGTACCTATAGATCATGAAATTGAATCACCCATTTTTGATGATCATCATATTGAACTTGACCAATTTCATACTTTTGAAAGTCCCATTGACAAATTGGCAAGTTCTCATTTTTATGAGATTGAACCTAATGAGATATGTGACCTTGATTCTCAAATTTGTTGTGATCGAGTTCAAATTCCCGAATCAATATTGACTCCTGTTTTGTTACCCGACTTAGGTAATCTTTTAGAGTCAGTTTTGATTCCCACACCTATCATTCCTGAGCTTGAATCACCAATAGTGAGTCACATTCCATTGTGGGAAAATGATTGTGGACTTGCGTTTCAACTTCTTGATTTGGACCCACTTCTTGAACCTAGCTCGACTCCTGAACCTTTACTTGACTTAAGTCACCTTCCTGAGTCGATATTAGTTCCTGCACCTATCATTCTTGAGTCCAAATCAACCATTCTACCAAGTCACATTCTTTTGTTGGACATAGGTATAGACCATGACTCTGTGATGATTTTCCAGGACTGGTCATGTAAAGGAAGTAAGTTTCACGAGAGGATCTTCCATGATCCTATTCATACTGAGGACTGTAAACATGTAAATAGAAAAGAGGTCAATAAAGGTAGGTCCCGTGAACTACCACATTATATTGATTGGGTAGCAACGCTTGGCCCAATCAGACCACCACCGGAACCACCCCTAAGGTAATATTTTCCTTCCCTTTCTTCTTTTTCATGCATATATGCATTCATTCATACATTGAGGACAATGCATGAGATAAGTGTGGGGGAGGCTTTACTAACATACTAACATAGGTAGAAACTAACAAAAAATTTTGCTAATAAAAAAAATTTGCTAAAAAAAATTTAAAAAAAAAAGGACAATATTTTGACTTATCTTTTGAAAGAAATCTAAGTTAGTCTTAAGAATTAGGAAAATCATGATTAGGATTTCTAAAAACTTGGTCAAAATAAATAAATTGTTGAATTTTTAGGTATAGGAGGAGAAATTGAATAAGTAATTAGTCTTATTTTTACCTTAATAAAATATGCATACCTAATGCATATCTAGGATTCTAAGACAAAGACCCTTGTGCCTCATATAAAAAATATATATATATATAAAAATAAAAAAAATAAAAATCACTAATTAAGCATGATACATGTGCCTCAAGCAGCATAAGTATTCACGCCTAAAGGTGAGTTTATAAATAAGCATCCTTAATTTTGTGGCCTATTTCACTCGAATTTGAGTCCGTGGGGTGTTTTCTCACCCGGTGCCCTAAAGCCGACCGATTTGGGAGCCACCGACTTTAAGTTCGCTACATGGGTGGATTAGAAAGCCTAAGGAACCTAAGAAAAATTACTTTTATATGTACTAACACATCTAATAGTCAATTAGTTAGGTATGAGGGCCTCAAGAAGCATTTATGCTTACACGAAAAAAAATTAGATGAGTTATACATATTAAAAAAAGAAAAAAGAAAAAAAAATATAATATAATAATAAAGAGGCATGAGAGTCTAAGTTAAGGAATTCCTAGTAAAAATTCACAAGGATGCATATGACTTAGGGTAACGAAAAAGACTATACAAAAATTCAATTTTGATCCTTACCTAAAAGGATAACAATTTACTATATAAAGACTAAGTTTAAGAATGAATAAAAATGAGGATCCTAAAAACTTATAGATTACTTAGTCTCTTCAAACGTATTTCAAATATTTTCCTTTTTATGGATTTTGTGGGTGTAATCCGCTGAAAACCCTCACGAGACAACACTCGTCCTTTAGGGTAACCTAGGGGTTTAACGGCTTGTTGCATGTGCTAAGTGCAATCGTGATTCCTACGAAAGTGAGTTAGCTAGATTAGTTTTTCTTTTTCTTTTTGATTTTTACTCGAGGACGAGCAAAAAGATAAGTGTGGGGGTGTGATAGGTAGTAAAAAGTGCATATTTATCACTATATTTACTATCACATTTTCATATTTATTTTTATAATTATGCACAATTACTAATGTTTTATTATTTAATGTGTGCAGGCCTTGAGTAATTAATTAAATAAAGAATAAAGCCCAAAAGAAGCCCAAAAGCCCATGTCCAAGCCCAAGTGAAAAGTTGCAATTATCAAATGTCAAAGTTGCAATTACAAAGTGCAAAAGTTGCAAATATTAAAAGAAGAGTAAAGGGATGGACTTCTACTAAATCCTAAATGCTTGCAGGATGAGGATAAATAGAGTGCAAGGATGAAATTCGTTTTGAAAGAGATTTGGATCTAGGGTAACTTGCTTCCCAAGTTATCCCGAAAATTCAAAATAAAGAGTCGAGATACAACTTCCAGAAGGATAAACCCAGATGGACGGACCAGAGGAGGCCACGCGCGAAAGCGCGTGGCCAGAGACCACACTTGTGCGCGGAAACGCGGCCTAAGCTGCGTTTCCGCGGCAATCCGGATGAGACAGGGTAACAGCTTTCGTGGAGGAGTCGTACCGGGACTCTACTTCTTCCAGCTCCTATAAATACCCCTGCAGAGCAACAGAGAAGGGCGTCCACCGCAGTACAGGGCAAAATCTAGGGTTTTTAGGCTAGTTGTAGTTTAGGTTTTTATTTTTCTTTTTTGTAATTTTTATTTTTTATGTAACTGAGAGTAGAGGATGCTTTCATGGAGGAAGAAGTTCATGCTTGTACTGAGGTGACATCGGTGTAAGTCAAACTTTTCTTCCATTGTTAATAAAATCTATTCAAGGTTTGTTTTTGTTTTTGTTTTATTTTTGTTCTTCTATTCTTGTTTATTTTATTGTTTCTCTCTGATGTCTTGCAAACCATGAGATCTGATCGCTTCGAGACTGCTTAGCCAAAGAAGTGCCCTTGATGGCGTATGGTGATGAACAGATCCTATACGCCATGCTTGATTGCCTTCAGAAACAAGGTAAGTTGTTGCAAATGGATCAAAGGTAAACAGGGCAGAAGAGGTAGGTATGTGTTTTAGTTATAGTTTTCTTTCTTTGTAATTTTAGTTTAGATCACCAACTCCACATCTTTCCAATTTCTTTCACACTTCTCATTGTAAATACCACACTTCTTATTGTAAATACCATTGTAAATAACAAAATAAATAAAAAAGAGATAACTTACTAAACAAGCTTCCATCGCTAGTCCCTCCCTGAGGATCACGACCCGCATAGCCATTGCTACAGCGGATTAGAATTGAGCACCTTGCACATCTTTACTTCTAAATCTAATATTCTATATTTTGTGTGCAGGAAAACCTCAATCAGTAATCCAGAGGCCTTCACGGGAAATTCGGCTACACTCTTTGGTTACAGATAGTGTGTTGCTTTAGATTTGAATTCCGCTTCATTTCATTTTAAATTGTATTGAATTTGTAGTAGATTAGCCTTACACCTATTCACCCCACCTCTAGGTACAATTTCAAAAACTTATTTTTAAACTTGTTGAAAATACTTGAAAAGATAGGAAATTTACTCTTGAAAATCTTAAGAGAAACCAACCCCCAAAGACCCATTTTTATAGGGGTCTGAAAAACTAGCTGTTGGGGTCCAAAATAGGATAGAAATGACCTGTCGGTTGACCGCCCGGTCACCGCCAACGGTTTAATTTTCGACCGTTGGGGTTGTCGTTCGACCGCTCGGTCGACCGCCCCAAGACAAACTGCCTATCGGTCGACCGCTCGGCCGACCAAGGCTAGAACTAAAAAGCAAATTCTCTGGTCGGTCACCCGCACGGTTGACCGGGGCTATTTCCAGAGAGCAGACTCTCTGAAACGGTTGACTGCTAAAGCCTATGCACTTTTGTGCACGTCGATCGACCGATCGGTCGACTGATCTAGGCTTTCGGTCGATCGTTAATAGCCCAAAACCAGGGTTAAGGGTTTGAAAACTTGATCTTTTAAATACCCATAAAATCTCATAAAACTCTATAAAATTCACAAAATAAGTTCTTAAAAATATTTGAAGAACAAATATGTGTGATCAAAAATCTACACATATTACAAACTATTTGAAATATTTTTGTAATATAAAATTAAGCTTTAAATCAAAAACGATATTTTTCAAAACATAAATTTTGAATGAAATTCGTTTTCTCCAAAACTTGTATAAATACAAAAACATATATTTAAACTCAATTGAAGCTTAGAGTGTATGGATAGAATCAAATACACATATAAAAGATATATCTATGTTTTTGACATTAAATCCAATACTAAGTTTTGTTAAAAATAAAAACTTGAAACCATGAACTAGATATACATTAAAGTAAGTTTCTAAACATTATTAACCATCAATGTATATGAAAGAAATTCAACATATATATAAATCATGTAAACTACTTTAGATGAAATCTATTCATGAAAACTAGATATGTGTTCTTGAAAATCCAAAATGGTTAACCGAAATAAAACTTTTGACTTGTGTGTGTATATGAACTTGAGCATATCAATACTAGTCTATCTTTACACAATATCTAAAAACAAAACAAACCGAAGTCTTCTTATCGATCTCCATCTTCAAGATGATTCGATTCAAACTCGATCCAAATGAGCTTGACTCCATTCGAGTACTAGTTGCGATCTTGACGCGCGAGCTCTTGAATCATCATGTGTTAGCTCCAAAACTGGCTTTGAATTCTTTGTTGAAGCTAATCACCTACTAAGATATTGTAACCCCCTGATCCCTGATATACGTATCACAGTATCAGTACTCGATACGATGTATAAAGTTGATCTGAACTTTCTGGTCATCTGATTTAGCTGATTTCAGTTTTAGATATTATTTTTCAATATTTTAGATTTTTCAGGATTTTTTGTAATTTTTCTTGATTACTTTGGAAAATCTCTGGAATCGGTGTCGACCGATACCGATAAACGGCTCTACGATTTTTTAATTCACAAACGGAGTTATATTTTTAGAATCTACTTTCACCTTATATCTTAGAATCACATTAGCTACATTTTGGTATTTTTGGAGATTTTTCTGAATTTATGAAACATTGGGCCAAACCAGTGTCGCCCAATATCGGCGATACTTTTTAAGATTTTTAATTTGCCAACCAGATTGAATTTCTTCAAACCGTTTTCATATTATATCTCAGGATAATATTCTCTATTTTTTGTAATTTTTGGTAACCGTTCGGGGCTAGTTGAATTCTGGACTAAATTAAATAATATTAATTTAATTAATTAAATCCTTTTCTTTTTCCTTTCTTTTTCTTTCCCCTTCTTCCCTTCTCTGGATCTTTCTCCCCGCCATGCTTCCACCGCCATGAACCCAACAGCTTCCCCCTCTTTAAATCCCCTTTTTCCTTCCCTCTTTCCACAAAAACTCTCTCTCACACACGCATATATCTCTCTCTCTCTATCCTCTCTTTTTCATCTCTTACTCACTGTCTCTCTCTCTGTTTTTCTTTTCAGCCCAGGAGGCCGACCTCCGCCGGCCTTGCCGTCGGCGAGCTGGGGCGCCCCGGTGGCCGGCGTGCCACCGGCACCAACCCTCTCCCTTTCTTTTTCTTTTTCTATTTTTCTTCTTCTTCTTCCCCTGTTCTTCTTCTTCTTTTCTTTCTTTTCTTTTCCGGCGTTTCTTCTTCTCCTCTCTCTCTTTCCCCAGCGCCCTCTTCCTCTCTCTCTTTCCATCGCCGGCAGGGCAGAGCCGCCGCCGGCGAGGCGGAGCCGATTGGCTGGCCACCGCCAGCCCCTGTCCCCATCTCTCTCTCGCAATCTCTCTATTCCTCTCTCTCTCTCTCTCTCGTTCTGTCTACCACCGGCGGTGGCTGACTCGCTGCCGGCGTGTCCGCGAGGCTGCCGTGGCCGCGCGGCTGCGCGGCGCGGTCACACACACAGGCAGCAACGCGCTGACCTGTTCCTTCTTTCTCTCTCTCTCTCTTCTCTCTCTCTCTCTCTCTCTCTCTTTCTCTCACTTATTGGGTATAAACCCAATTCCCATTCAATCCAAACCCGTTAACCTATAAACCCGTTTACCCATTAAACTTAAGTTTCGGGTTGGGTATTGGATCCAAACCCGACCCGTTAACAGCCCAAACCCGCATCCAAAACCCAATAAAGGTAAAATTGCAGAAAACCCCTTGCTAATTCTTATTAATTGCATTTAAGATATTTTTATTACATATTTAACCCGTTTATATGGATTCTAGTATTCGGGCGATATCTGGAGCATTCGGACTCCGATTTGGACGATTATGGATCCGTTGCGATCATGGGAAAGAGAGCTACCTTCCCATGGCTAGTTTGTGAGTGTTTTCATTTTATAAATTATATTTATTCATGTTGAGTGATTGCTTTAGTTAATAAATCGTAGATATGGATAAATCACTATAATGGTAATTAATATATACTTCATTATAGAGAAGTCTATAAAATATAAGTAATAGATGATTATGTCTATTCCATATGGTTTAGTTACATCTATCACATCACTGGACATTGTCACTTCGTTACTGCTACGTGTATATTGTCACTATGATACGGTCACTGGTACAGACCCACTGATACACTCGACACAGTATTGCATGTCAACCTCTGATACACTACACATGACACTATCATTTCATGTTCATGACCACTGTTCCATGGACACGCGACACTGATATTTCATGTGCTAGTATCACCGTCCCACAGACATTCTAATGCACTGAACGCACTAGATACCGTTATTTCATGATGTTCCATGTACATGCCTCACTCTTACATAGCTACTGAGAATCATGACATTATTACTGCATGTTTCGTGAACCACTGATACACTGAGATGCTATTACACTGGATACCGCTACATGATACTCTGTGCACAATTACTTCATGTTCTTACACCACTGTTATATAGACTCACCTGTATACATGCATTGATTGTCTATGTATTCCTGTTACATGAATCATGGATTTTTTATTACTCATGATATTCTTATATTCCCGTTATATTGATCATTGTTTATGTCACATGGATTATAGTTACATGAGTAGTTCGTCTTGTATTCCTGTTAAATGATTATTTCCCGTTCTGATATGATATTCCCATTACTGAACATGTGAG
>JAVJIF010029358.1:0-10950 GCA_038442645.1 Agave tequilana | reverse complement strand
CCCTATATATACATATACCCAGGAGTAAGTTTAAGATGATTATTATGAAAAAGGAAACAGAAACGATCACTTCGAACAAGATTAGAAGCCGAATACCCGGTGAAGGGTTCTGAACTTCTTCCTCGTGATTCCTCTTAATAAGAGTTAGAGGTGCACAATGCAATCTTGTTATGGAAGTATTAATCGACAACCACACAGTATTAACAAAAGATAAAATATTATTTTGAAGAGATAAATTACAAATGGAATATGAACTTACAAGGCTTGTCTTGATACTATGACTTTTAAAACTGGATACAGGATAAGGTAGGAATACAGTTTGAAGGGTTTAGGTGAAGATGGCAGTTGAAGAAGGTTGGTTGAGGACTGAGAAATTTCTGGCTTAATTGCTGATTTCTATTTTCGCTCTGATACCAAAATAAACCCAGGAGTAAGTTTAAGATGTTTATATGAAAAAGGAAACAGAAACGATCACTTCGAACAAGATTAGAAGCCGAATAACCGGTGAAGGGTTCTGAACTTCTTCCTCGTGATTCCTCTTGATAAGAGTTAGAGGTGCACAATGCAATCTTGTTGTGGAAGTATTAATCGACAACCACACAGTATTAACAAAAGATGAAATATTATTTTGAAGAGATAAATTACAAATGGAATATGAACTTACAAGGCTTGTCTTGATACTATGACTTTTGAAACTGGATACAGGATAAGGTAGGAATACAGTTTGAAAGGTTTAGGTGAAGATGGTAGTTGAAAAAGGTTGGTTGAGGACTGAGGAATTTCTGGCTTAATTGCTGATTGTTATTTTCACTCTGCCTTTGACGAATGAAGGGGACTCTGATTTATAGAGAGTGTGGATGCTTCTGGAGGTGATGAGCTATCCTGCATGATTGAGGGATGAGATGTCCTTCTTGAAGGCATCTGCTTTTGGGCGAGTGCGTCACGTTCTTTGAGGTAAGGAATTTACTTTCCGTCAAGTCTCCTCTGTCGTTTTTGAATTATTGCCGGTGAGTGGATTTACTTTTGAGCTGGAAAGATAAGTGCGTTGTCATTTTCTTCTTTTGCTTTTGATCTGGCGATGCTGTGAAATCGGGTGATGCTTTTGAGCTGGAGATGCTGTCTGCTTTTGTCGTCTTGTGATGAGTGACAGTATTTTGTCTTCTTGTGATGAGTGCTTTGTCTTCTGTCTTCTGATGGTGGAATCTGCAGAAAAGTGTCTCTTCTTCTCTCTCTCTCTCTCTCTTTTTTTTACATATCAAAGGGATCTTGGCCACCGATGGGATCGGTGGAGGTGGAGGATGTCGTGGAGTTTGCCCGGGAACGGTTGAGTTGCTTCTGCATCTTCTTAAATTTTTAGAATTGTAAGAACTGTTGGAATTCGTCTTCTGAATCAGAGTCATCTTGGAGTTGAACTGGTGTTTTGGAGTTGGATTTTGGAGTAGTGGAAGGATCCGTTTGCTTGGCAATTTGTTGAATATGATGTTGGAGTTTTTTTGCCGGTGGCGAGGAATTCAGTAACTGTTGTGTCCGAACAGAGAGCTTGATTAAATTTGTCCCACCATTTAATTTTGAATTCTCGGAAGAGACTCTTAGGAAATTTGTCGGCAATACTATAATGTTGAGCAACTCTGTAACTCCAACAGAAAATCCATGGAACCTTGAATTCTCTGTAGAACTATACTGTCTTGACATAGTGTAGTCCTTTGGCTTTGAGTAGGTAGGGATTGAAGCCTTTGAGTATTGCTGGTGGTAGAATATCTGTTGTGGGTCCGTATGAATGCCACCACTCATAGAACCAAATTGAAAAATCTTCTTGACAGTTTGAATGAAAGGTAAAAAAATCATGAATGATCAAATGGTCTGTAGAGGAATGCGCGATACCAGGCCATCCGATAATCATGATAGGAGTAACCTTTTGGAATGTAATTGACTATAAAATCCTTCATTGTAGCATAGGATGCCCATTCTGTCGGTTTGATTACTCTTTTGATGATGCATTTTGAATAAGAGATTCTGTCGGGATTATTTTTGTCCATAGAATGATATAGCTCAATAGAGCCAGAGTCAACGAGAACAAGTTCATAATATCGTTAAGTTTTGAGTGGGTCGTCTGGAATCCATTGACGACCAGAAGGTAGGATTTTATTAACAAATGAGGAGAGGGTTTTGTAATTAGGAATTTCAGTAAAGGTGGTAAGGAGTAGATGTTCTGGATTCCTTTTGGTGAAATAAGGAGATGAATCAGATGTTGACTGAGGGCGTGATGTGTTTTGAATTTTGGCAGAAGGCGTTTGTAGAGTCATGGCATAAGGAAGAGGAGGAAAATTACCTAAGACTTGGAATTTATTGGGACTTTGAATAGGCGAGGATGAAAGTGATGAGATTTTTATTTCATAGTCTTTGGAATTGACGGTCTTTTGAATCAGAGATTTGCCTTTGTCGGTACTCATTTTTTGTGGTTAAGAATTCACGAGTTAGGAATCGGGTAAGGAATTATTTGAACCTTTAAGATACTCTATATCAAAATCAAAAATAGAAAGAATGGCTTGCCATCTAGCAAAAATTTGCTTAGATGCAATATTTTGAACATCTTTTTCAAGAATAAATTTAGCGGATTGACAATCAATTCGGAGAAGGAATTTTTTATTCAGAAGATTATCTTGGAATTTAGAAATACATTGAACAATGGAAAGAATTTCCTTTTTGATGGTGGAGTAAGATTTTTGAGGACCGAGCCATACACCAGAATGAAATCTAACCAGTTGCTCATGAGATGTTTGTTGAAATCTTTATTTCAGTATGCCACCATATCCTATATCCGATGCATCTGTTTCAACTATCATGAATGCATGAGGATGAGGAATGCATAGACATGGTAATGAATGGACTTTCTCTTTAATTTGTTTGACTATTTGAATGCATGAGGATGAGGAATGCATAGACAACTCTCTCAGCCGGCGGGACGTGGCAACATTAGAGCCACAAATCTGTCATAAATTGTGGCGGACAAAAACTTCAAAAATCCCGCCTAATTTAATGTCAGTCATGTCAACATTGTATTTTTCGAAAATACCCTCACTCACAACTTTTTACCTTATGTAAAAACATGTCCTTTTAAAAAAATTTACATATCTAAAATTTCACCTGATCATTTTGTTTAAAAAATTTTGTTTAAAAATTATAAATTTACAGACCTGGTCGCAGTGTCGAACCGGGTCGCAGTTTTTTACATTTGTATTGTAGATGACTGCGACCTTGGTCGCTGTGTCGTCCCGGGTCGCAGTTTTTTTACATTTGTATTGTAGATGACTGCGACCTTGGTCGCTGTGTCGTCCCGGGTCGCAGTTGTTTCAATATTCGTTGTAGTGTCATACGACCATGGTCGCAGTGTATTTAACGTCATCTGTTTTTTAATTCCCCTAGTCGCAGTTTGTTATGTTTGCAGTGTACACTGTAGATGACTGCGACCTTGGTCACAGTGTCGAACCGGGTCGCAGTTTTTTACATTTGTATTGTAGATGACTGCGACCTTGGTCGCTGTGTCGTCTCGGGTCGCAATTTTTTTACATTTGTATTGTAGATGACTGCGACCTTGGTGGCAGTGTTTTAAAAATTATTTGTTTTTTATTCTCTTATAATTTTTAAATAATCATTGGTCTAAATTTTTTTATTTTTCTAAATCTGACAACGAGCGGTCAAAAAATTGTCTTGTGGGGAAATAATAATAAACAATAACGAAAGTTACCGAAAGAATAGCTTTTCATAAGGGGTATTTAGTAATTTAACTTCTTCCTATAAGCGGGCCGCAATTTACTGCGGTGACAAATATTGAGCCACGTCACCGCAGACTGAGAGAGTCTCTCAGCTGCAGGCTGATATACATTTTTCCTCTCTCTCTCTCTCTATATATATAATATATATATAGGTATATATATACACACACACACACACACACACACACACACAACACACACATACACACATATACATACATACATACACACACACACACAACACACACACACACATATATATATATACACATATATATATAATACACACACACACACAATACTATATATATTACATATATATATTTATATATATATAGGTAGCCATGTTCTTGCATTATTGTTATCATTAGTGCGTATCAATTGCGTGTTAAAACTCTGCATTAGCGTTGGTAAGTGTTGGTAAACTTGTAAGACCGTTGGTAAGCCCACTAAGTGAATAGGGTGTTCCAGGCATAGTGTTCACGTGTTCCCGTTAAGACTAGAGTTGCAGCATACATTTGATCATGCATTAATTATGGCTAACATTGTAAGAAGAATGCTTCTAGGTACCAATTCATCCTCAGGCTCAACTAAGAAGATAGTAAGAAGTAGGGAAGACATAATTCATGAGAACTATTTAGAATGGAAAATTCCAAATGAAAAATTAGAAAACATCTATAGTATAGGAACATTTGACTTCAAAACATCATACGCAATTAAAATTCATGAAGAAACATTCAATATTCAGAATAAATTTCAAACCATTCCATTATTATCCACCTTGGTATTACAAGAATTTCTAAAGAAAGGATTTCGTTACATACATTTTGGCCTAATATAGGTAGCCATTAAACCCTTAGTTCATACAGGTGTAGATATTCCTGTGTATACAGCCTTAAGAGACAAAAGGCTAAAAAGATACAAGTCGTCTATTTTGTCTATGATTCAAACAAATATATGTAATGGTCCAGTCTATTTCAATTGTATGCCTAACTACTCTGTATCATTAACAGATCCATTATTCTTAAATTCATTAATCTTAGACATTCATTTACAAGGTGACGAATTTGAAAATTTTACTGAACAAGTAGCAGTTATGTATAAAATGTATTTCAAATTAATGAACTCTAATATGAACCCTAAATTCAAAATGATGAATACCTCTACACAAGAAGAAACTGTCTTACTTCAAATTGAAACTGAACATTCAAAAACCTTTGTCCCAAGAAGATTAAAGTGGAATGAAATCACAATTCCAGAGGAATTTAGGATTGAAAATCCTCAAACTCCTAGAGACATAGAAAGAACAGAAATTTCTGATATTATTGAAGAAAATGATGGAACGGTATTAATACGATTTAATTCGCTGAAAGAAAAACCTTCAACCTCTTTCAGGTATCCTGAATCTAGTAGGAGGCCATGCTCAGATTATTCATTACAACAGCCCATTAAAGTATTTCATAAATCTCCTCTTCCAGAAATGGATCAGGGAAATTATTCTCCGACATCATCACAGATGAAAGGAGACTTTAGTAGTGAGATTAATGTCATTACTAGCGATAAACCATTCATTAATAATAGTTTTGAATTAATGAAAGACTTCAGAGAAGAATCCGAATATTTTAATTGGTTCTCAGAATTTGATAAAACTTATCAGGAAATATTAATAAAAGAATGGATCACTGATATAGAAAAACATAAAATTAATTTTAACTTCGAAATATGGTTAGAATATTATTTAATAAAAGAGGGCATTCAAAACCCGTACAACCAATCTCAAATCAATGTTCAAACTAGTTTATATTAAAAATGGCAATTATCCGACGGTCAAACAGTAACTTCTATCTATCCCCCATTGCAATCTATTAAAATTACTACTAAAGAAGGAGACATTACTGCCTCACCCTTTAAAAAGGGAAAAGATAATAATGAACCGGTTAACATTGAAGACATTAAGAAAATATATCATCAAAATAATTATTCAAATCAAATGCTGCACACGATAGCACAACAAATATATTCTTTATCAATTTAATTAAAGGGGTACACAAAGAGTCCAGTCCTAAATTTTCACAAAGTTATTCAGCACCACATTTTCAACCAACTAATATACCAATTGAATTTGAAGAAAAAATTCAACCACTGAACTTACTAGGACAAATAACTCAAGCTCTAGAAAAAATTAATAAAGATACTCCAAGCACATCAAAGATAAATACGATTGAAGTACAAAATGCATCAGAATCTGAATCTGCTGAAGACTCTTCAGCCTCAGACAATTCCTTAGTACAACAAATTAATCAAATAGAAGATGATATTCAAGGAACAGATCAAGATTTAGAAATTAATAGAATTCATCGAAAATACAAGCAGCATAACAATTCATACAAAAATTATTGGCGTAAAGGAAGAACTAGGAATTATTATCCTAGGCCAACCCTTCCAGATATTCAATATGAAGAACGAGCAATATTCAAGTCAAGTTACGATGGTACTTCAGTTTATGAATGGAATATTGATGGCAAAAGTGAATATGAAATATTAAACACTTTACAGGAAATTGGTATGGCAGTAACTGCCTACAAAACAAACTGACTACAAGAACAAAATGCCACTGTTTACATTGTCACCAGATTCACTGGTCAATTAAAATTTTGGTGGGATAACTCATTGACCCTAGAAGACAAACAAACTATTTTAAATCACGAAATAGAAGTAGAAGATGCTCAGGGAACAATTACTAGGAGAAATGATTCTACTAGTTTTCTCATCGTCACAATAGCAACACATTTTGTAGGAAACCCTGCAGAAGAATTAGGATCTTAAAAAATATTCCTTACTAATCTTTGATGTCCAACCCTTTCTGATTTTCGATGGTACAAAGATATGTTTCTAACTCATGTGTTAAAACGATCCGATTCAACCAAATCTTTTTGGAAAGAAAAATTTATTACAGGTCTACACAATTTATTTTCACAACGAGTTTTCACCAGTATTAAAAAGGCCATGGGAATTGAAGATGATAATATTGATTTTAGTACTATTACATACGGTCAATTATTTGCATTCGTTAAAAAGGAAGCACTACTTGTCTGTCAGGAATTAAAATTTCAAGCAAATACGGTAATAAACGAAAAGAAATGGGCCCTTTCTGTGAAGCATTTGGCATCACAGGAATAAAAGCTCCCTCAATAGAAAAGAAACACAAACAAAAAATAATTCCTTATAAAAAGCATAAGCCAAAGAAATACAAATATTCTCGAAAACATTCAAACGAAGATTATTATCAATCTAAAAGAATAATTGTTATAAATGTTGCAAACCTGGTCACATCGCAAGTAAATGTAAATTAAAAGGCAAAAATAGAATTAATGAAATCATAGACAATCTATCAGATATAGATTCAAACATAAAAGAAAATTTAAAGAAAAATTACAACTCTGTTCTGAAATAAATAAAATATCTGAAGATGATGGATTTTACTATTCTTCAAGTTCTAGTGACCATACGTGTACTTGTAAACAAATTAATATGATTAATACAAGAAACACTCTAAAATTACCTAAGGCAAAAAATTTAAAAAAAGATTCAAAAGAATTGATATTCGATATGATACAATAGATTCCAGACCCGGAAAAACAAAAGGAACATTTAGAAAAATTGAAAACCCTAATAATCAATGAAGAAGACAATACAGATAAACTAATTCAACCTTTTAGTATCTCAATTTGAGACCTATCCCGTAAATACAACCTTGAAGCCCCAACCAAATAACATTCATGAACTTCGAACAGAAATAAATTATTAAAAGAAGAAATTAAGAATATTAAAGAAATTTAAGCCAAATAGAAACAAAAAATTTAGCATACGAAACTCAAATGTGCCTTATTCAGACTCAACTCGATAAAAGAAAAGAAATTGTAACCATATCGGAAGAAAAGTTACCTTTTTCATTAAACGAAATCACCATTTCAACCACTGAACCCTCCGACTCTAACTTCATTTCAACTATTAAGGGATTCACATATCAGAAATGGTTTGTATTCATAAATATTATAATTCACAATATTCATAGGGGAACCATAACACCAATCAATAGATCAATAGAATTTGCAAACAAATTTCCCGATGAAATTAAAGATAAAACCCAGTTACAAAGATTTTTAGGATGTTTAAATTACGTATCTGATTTCATCCGAAAAATACGAATAATTTGTGCACCACTATTTCAAAGACTCCAAAAAAATCCACCAGAATGGTCTGATAAGCATACTCAAATAGTCAAACAAATTAAAGAGAAAGTCCATTCATTACCATGTCTATGCATTCCTCATCCTCATGCATTCATGATAGTTGAAACAGATGCATCGGATATAAGATATGGTGGCATACTGAAACAAAGATTTCAACAAACATCTCATGAGCAACTGGTTAGATTTCATTCTGGTGTATGGCTCGGTCCTCAAAAATCTTACTCCACCATCAAAAAGGAAATTCTTTCCATTGTTTAATGTATTTCTAAATTCCAAGATGATCTTCTAAATAAAAAATTCCTTCTCCAAATTGATTGTCAATCCGCTAAATTTATTCTTGAAAAAGATGTTCAAAATATTGCATCTAAGCAAATTTTTGCTAGATGGCAAGCCATTCTTTCTATTTTTGATTTTGATATAGAGTATCTTAAAGGTTCAAATAATTCCTTACCCGATTTCCTAACTCGTGAATTCTTAACCACAAATTCAAAATGAGTACCGACAAAGGCAAATCTCCGATTCAAAAGACCGTCAAATTCCAAAGACTATGAAATAAAAATCTCATCACTTTCATCCTCGCCTATTCAAAGTCCCAATAAATTCCAAGTCTTAGGTAATTTTCCTCCTCTTCCTTATGCCATGACTCTCCAAACGCCTTCTGCCAAAATTCAAAACACATCACGCCCTCAGTCAACATCTGATTCATCTCCTTATTTCACCAAAAGGAATCCAGAACATCTACTCCTTACCACCTTTACTGAAATTCCTGATTACAAAACCCTCTCCTCATTTTTTAATAAAATCCTACCTTCTGGTTGTCAATGGATTCCAGACGACCCACTCAAAACTCAACGATATTATGAACTTGTTCTCGTTGACTCTGGCTCTATTGAGGTATATCATTCTATAGACAAAACAATCCCGACAGAATCTCTTATTCAAAATGCATCATCCAAAGAGTAATCAAACCGACAGAATGGGCATCCTATGCTACAATGAAGGATTTTATAGTCAATTATATTCCAAAAGTTTACTCCTATCATGATTATCAGATGGCCTGGTATCGCGCATTCCTCTACAGACCATTTGATCATTCATGGTTTTTTTACCTTTCATTCAAACTGTCAAGAAGATTTTCCAATTTGGTTCTATGAGTGGTGGCATTCATACGGACCCACAACAGATATTCTACCACCAGCAATACTCAAAGGCTTCAATCCCTACCTACTTAAAGCCAAAGGACTACACTATGTCAAGACAGTATAGTTCTACAGAGAATTCAAGGTTCCATGGATTTTCTGTTGGAGTTACAGAGTTGCTCAACATTATAGTATTGCCGACAAATTCCTATGAGTCTCTTCTGAGAATTCAAATTAAATGGTGGGACAAATTTAATCAAGCTCTTTGTTCGGACACAACAGTTACTGAATTCCTCGCCACCGGCAAAAAACTCCAACATCATATTCAACATATTGCCAAGCAAACGGATCCTTCCACTACTCCAAATCCAACTCCAAACCCCAGTTCAACTCCCAGACGACTCTGATTCAGAAGACGAATTCCAACAGTTCTTACAATTCAAAAATTTAAGAAGATGCAGAAGCAACTCAACCCGTTCCCGGGCAAACTCCACGACATCCTCCACCTCCACCGATCCCATCGGTGGCCAAGATCCCTTTGATATGTAAAAAAAAGAGAGAGAGAGAGAGAGAAGAAAGAGACACTTTTCTGCAGATTCCACCATCAGAAGACAGAAGACAAAGCACTCATCACAAGAAGACAAATACTGTCACTCATCACACAGACGACAAAAGCAGACAGCATCTCCAGCTCAAAAGCATCACCCGATTCCACAGTATTGCCAGATCAAAAGCAAAAGACGAAAATGACAACGCACTTATCTTTCCATCAAAGTAAATCCACTCACCGCAATCATATTCAAAAATGACAGAGGAGACTTGACGAAAAGTAGATTCCTTACCTCAAAGCACGTGACGCACTCGCCCAAAAGCAGATGCCTTCAAGAAGGACAGCTCATCCCTCAATCATGCAGGACAGCTCATCCCTCCAGAAGCATCCACACTCTCTATAAATCAGAGTCCCCTTCATTCGTCAAAGGCAGAGCGAAAATAACAATCAGCAATTTAGCAAGAAATTTCTCAGTCCTCAACCAACCTTCTTCAACATCCATCTTCACCTAAACCTTTCAAACTGTATTCCTACCTTATCCTGTATCCAGTTTCAAAAGTCATAGTATCAAGACAGCCTTGTAAGTTCATATTCCATTTGTAATTTATCTCTTCAAAATAATATTTCATCTTTTGTTAATACTGTGTGGTTGTCGATTAATACTTCCACAACAAGATTGCATTGTGCACCTCTAACTCTTATCAGTGGAATCACGAGGAAGAACTTCAGAACCTTTCACCGTTATTCGGCTTCTAATCTTGTTCAAAGTGATCATTTCTGTTTCCTTTTTCATATAATCATCATAAACTTACTCCTGGGTTTATTTTGGTATCAGAGCGAAAATAGCAATCAGCAATTAAGCCAGAAATTCCTCAGTCCTCATCCAACCTTCTTCAACTACCATCTTCACCTAAACCTTTCAAACTGTATTCCTATCTTATCTTGTATCCAGTTTCAAAAGTCATAGTATCAAGAAAGCCTTGTAAGTTCATATTCCATTTGTAATTTATCTCTTCAAAATAATATTTCATCTTTTGTTAATACTGTGTGGTTGTCGATTAATACTTCCACAACAAGATTGCATTGTGCACCTCTAACTCTTATTAAGAGGAATCACGAGGAAGAAGTTCAGAACCCTTCACCGGGTATTCGGCTTCTATCTTGTTCGAAGGATCGTTTCTGTTTCCTTTTTCATATAATTATCTTAAACTTACTCCTGGGTATATGTATATATA
>JAVJIF010029357.1:0-57368 GCA_038442645.1 Agave tequilana | reverse complement strand
TTATTATTGAAAATCCTTTTAAACATGTGCATGAAATGGGTGGTAGGAAATATGAGTTATACACTTGATCTTATTATAGTTTCAACTGGTATCATTGGATCTTTTCAATTGGTATCACTATTGACATTATTTTGTATACTCATATATGTTTTATAAAATGTATGCTTACACTTCAAGTAGTATCAATTTCGATTGGTATTCAATTTTTCATACATATAATATTTTATTTGTGCTTACTATATCTCTATATCTTTGAGAACAAAATTTTGGTTATACTAAGCTTGATTTCTTAAAAGTCTATTATATTTCAATTGAGTATGTTTCAATTGGTATCTCATACAAGCTTATGCATCATTTTATTTGATATTTCATAAAGGGGGAGAAAATTCATATTTCATCTTTAAATTGGTTTTGTTATTCTACTCCCATACTTTATATGAAAAATGATTGAAAAGTTAATATTTATTTTAATTTGGTATCCTAAAAAAATATCCTCAATTGGTTTATATTTTTTCAATTGGTATCAAAAGTGTAAATATTTTTCAATTGGTACTAATTTTTACAATTGGTATCAAGATTATCTATATGTTTACATCTTTCTATTGATATCAAGATTTTGTTAGGTTTTCTCAAAAATGTTTTATGTACTTTCAATTAGTACTTTCAATTGGTATTTTCAATTGGTTTCTTAAAGATTGGACTTCGATGCCTTATTTACTTTCAATTGGTATTTCTCAAAATTTTGTTGGTTTACCTATTTGTTCACTTACATTGGATATTTTTTAATTGGTATCATGATGCACTGTATTGATATATTTTTTAATTAGTATCATGTTTTGTTTTGATTTCACCCCCTTGAAGTATTTTTTTTGTTTCGGACAAAAGGGGAAGAATATGTTTTATTGGTTTTTCTTTGACCCCTTATTGATGATTGACAAAAAAGGGGAGAAGTATTTTGAGTTTATATGCATGTTTTTATATTAGTATCAAGAGATAGTTGTTTTTTAATGTTTTGTTGATATTGGTATCAAGAACATGGTTTGATGTTTGTCATGATGTTTTGTTTTGAAAGGACATGTTTATGAGAAAAGAAATAATTTATTTGATATCAAGAGCATGTTTTTTATTTGGTATCAAGAGCATGTTCATGTTCATTGTTTTATGCATGTTGATGTATATCATGTTTATTATGCATATTGATGTATATCATGTTTAATATTCATTGCATATATTTATTGTTCATTACTATGCATGAGTTAAGGGGGAGCTTCTTTGAAGCTTAACTTTACTCCATGCATATATAACTCCATGAGTTTTGTCATCATCAAAGAGGGGGAGATTGTTGGCCCAGAGGCCTTCCACTCTAGTTTTGATGATGATTACTCATGTAGTTATGTTTACTAATAATCTTGTGATGTTTAGTTTCAGATCTCTAACCAAGATATTAGTATGTGAAAGCTCCATCTAATGCTCTTTCACATGGTGATTAAAGAGCCCGAGCATCAAAGTTCATATCTAGCACTCGTTGGAGTCAAGCTCGGTGGATTACGGTTTGGATCGAGTCGACTTGGAGACGGCGCTCTACAAGAAGACCTTGGTACATAGTTTAGTTTATGTTTTAGATCCACTTGTTAAAGATTAGATAGTGTGATATGCTCAAGTTCCCAACACACACAACGTTTCATGTTTTGATTTTGGTTTTCGTTTTTCGGTTTAACCGATCTTGGTTTTCATGAATAGACAGAATTAACAAGTTTACATGGTTTAGCGTATATTAGATTTGTTCTATATACATGTATGCTTCAACTATTTAAACAAACTTAGTTTGATAGTCTATTTCATGAGTTTGGAGATTTGATATTTTAAATAAACGTATTTTTTGATTTTAAGTCAAAAACATTGATATAAATATCTTTCATGTTTATGGATTATATCCATATACAACATGCCTAAATGTTGTTTCAATATCATGTTTTTGTATTTGGATGAGTTTTGGACAAAACGATTTTCCATTTCAAAAATCTTAGTTTTGGAAAATATGGATTTTGGTTTTCGGTAAAATTTTCGTAACACAAAATGGTTCAAATTGTCTGAAATATGTGTTGAATTTTTTCACACATGTTTGTATATTAAAGTATTATACTGAAACTTTTTTGTGGATTTTTAGAAATTTTATGAGATTTTAATAGGATAATAAAAACCCAAGTTTTAATCCTGAAAATCCCTGTTCTGGCTTCTGCCGGTCGACCGGACCGGCCGACCGAGCTAGGAGTCGGTCGACCGAGCTAGGAGTCGGTCGACCGAGTCGGTCGACCGACGTGCACAGAACGTGCACACCAGTTTGGCTGGAGGGCCGGTCGACCGACCTGGTCGACCGCCAGAGAGCTCTGCTCTCTGGAAAGCCCCGGTCGACCGGTCGGTCCGACCGGCAGAGAGCTCTGCTCTCTGTTCCAGGCCACGGTCGACCGGGCCGGTCGACCGCTGCCCCAACGGTCAAAAATTTGACCGTTGGCGGTCGACCGGGCCGGTCGACCGACAGCCGTCCAGGCTGCTGACTGGACCCCAACGGCTAGATTTTTTTCTTGGCCTATATTAGGGTTCTTTGGGCTGTTTTGAACAGAATTTCAAGAGCCAAAAATTCCTATACTCTCTAGTGTTTTTATACAAGTTTCAAAAGAGTTTTGGGCTTTAAGTTCACATTTGATTTGTTGTTTTTTATAGGGTTTGGAAAATCAAAGAAAAGTGATTTTGGGAAAAGTGTTTTTTGGTTCAACTTCTTCATCCTTATTTCTAGTTTTTTCAAGGATTTTCTTTGAGTATTTATTTTTCATTTCTTTGGTTTTTCTCACACTTGAGCTATATCTTCTATCCTATCATAGGATCTTTGTTTTTGTGAGAAAGAGTTGGTTTGTGGTTGTGGAAACCACCAAGTTGTAAACCCCTCCTTGATTTGAGTTATCCCTCTAGTGAGAGGTGATTGTGGGTATCCCTCTAGTGAGAGGTTGATAGTGGAGGTTGTGTTGGTATCCCTCTTAGTGAAGAGGTGGATTGTGTTTGTAGTGGCTTTGTGCCTATCCCTCATTTGTGAGGTTGATTTGTGTGGCTTTGTGCCTAACCTCTAAGTGTAGAGGTTGAGTTTGTAATTGAGAGAGGAGTTGTGTACTCCCGGTTGTATTACCCCAAATCCTCAGTGGAGATTCCCTGTGTGGGAGTCCTGTGTGGACAAGTTAGTGCAAATCCTTCTGTGTGAAGGCGGGGACGTAGAGCTGTGTGCTCGAACCTCGAAACATATCCGTGCGTTAGCGATTGATCCACTTTCTCTTAACTCTCTCTATTACTTTGTGCATCATTCATATTGCCATATCATATACATGCTTGTGTTGTTTGTATGTGCCTCACTTGTGTTTAACCACGAGAGCTTCATATAGCACCTCACTCTTATTCAGGAATCAAGAGGAGTACTCCAGAGCCCTTCACCGGGAATTTGGCTACACTCGTTGGTTACATTAAGTTGTTGCTATTTAAGTTTTAATTTCCGCGTTTTGTTCATTAGATTAGCCGTACACCTATTCACCCCCCATTTAGGTGTACTTACAGACTCCTCTTGAGTACTTAATGTGGTCTTGATGCACAAGCTCTTGAATCAACACGTGCTAGCTCCAAAACTTGACTTTAAATCCTTTGTTGAAGCTAAACACCTACTAAGATCTTGATCACAAATCTGAGACTAATTAAACACAAGATCATTAGTATTATAACTATATGAGTTAATCATCATCAAAACTAGAGTGATGGGCCTTTGGGTCAACAATCTCTCCCCCTTTTTGTTGATGACAAAACTCATGAAATTATATATGCATGGATTAAAGTAAAGCTTCAAAGAAGCTCCCCCTTAACTCATGCATAACAAATAAGCAATAAGATATGGTAATGAAGTACATAAAATTAAACAAATATATATGCATCAATAAGGTGAGAGACAAAATATAAATCCAAAATCCTTTTTCCAAAACGTTTCTCCCCCTTTTTTGTTTAAACTTTCAAAACATTTTCCCATATTTTGTAAAACATAAGATGCATAAACTCATATATGCAAGAACTCAATATGCATATATAAACTCAAAATCTTTCTCCCCCTTTTTGTCAATCATCAACAAAGTGTTAAAGTAAACACAAAACAATGTTCTCCCCTTTTTTGTCAAAAACAAAATCAACAAAAGGGTAAATCAAATCAATCAATAAAGAGATATATGTGATATACATTCATGAAGAGGAAGACGCTAGGTTAACTTCCCTACATACATGCATTACATGAAGAAGGGTTGACAAGCCCTAATTCACATAACGCTAATATGCAATGCATAAGAGGAGATGTGAAGCTCCCCCTACACACGTGTATCGCATAAAAAAGAGTTGTCAAGCTCCTCAATATAAGATACCTCAACATGAATCTATATGTAGAAGAGATGTTAAGCTCCCCTTGCATATAGGCAATATATATCAAAATATTTTTGAATCAAATTTTTGATAATTACTTAAAACAATTTTGAGAGACCAATTGTAACTAAAACATATCAAAACATTTTAAAGATTCCAATTGTAATTAAACAATACAATTTTAAAATTTTCAACAAATCAATTGAGATATCACAAGATTTATGTATTGCCTATTGAAATCGAAATATTTTGAAATTGAGACATTTTACCAATTGAAATTGAAACATTTTACCAATTAAAATACATGATAAATTTTTGATACCAATAGATATTGATACCAATTGAAATTAAAATACTTGTACATTTTTGATACCAATGAAAAAAGACATTTTATATTTTGATATCAATAGAAATATATGGTAAATTTTTATACCAAATAGGTAAAACATATTGATACCAAATGAAATTTAAACTAAATTAGAAATTGAAACATATTGATACCAATTGAAGTATATTGAAATATATAGTAAATTATGATATCAATAAGGATACTAATGAAAATAATGTATAAGCTTGTTAAAATACCAATTGAGATACCAATTGAAAATTAAGATTTGAATTAAGCTTAGCATAAACATACTTTGTGATTTAAACATGTAAATATCTTATAAATCAAGCACAAATCAATCATATATATGTATGAAAATGAAATACCAATAGAAATTGATATTATTTGAAATTTAAAGCATACATATATAGAAAACAAAATATGAGTATACAAAATATGTCAATTGTGATACCAATTGAAACTATTATGTGAAATTAGTGTATAACTCATACAAATTCACCCTTTTCATGCACAAGATAAAAAATTTTCAATAAGCCATACAAGGCATGGTCGCCCATCTGTCCGCCCATTAAGGGGTTGGTAGGAGTTTTCAAAATACTAGAGTTTGAAAATATTTTTATTGTGAAAACGCTACCAAATGAAGAATAAATAACTAGTTAAAGTAACTTTTGAAAAACTAGTTAAAGATCCTTCAAAATATGAAACCAAATCATATGTCTATCATGAAACATACTAAATACATAAAGGTTGACACTCGAAATCTATAAGGCTCAAACATAATCATGAAACAAAGTCATGAATAAACAAATAAAGTGTGAGTGTACAATAATCATGTGTTTAGCATTTTTCATGAAAATAATCAATGAAGCTCAAAACAAATATCATTTTATCAAACAAGTAAAAACATGAAAATTTATTTTTCATATAAAGATGAAAATCATAAAAATTCACTTTTCATCTAAAAACAACTTCTAGGTATATGTATGTTTTTATCCAAAACTAATATATGCATACATATCCCAAACATAAACAGAGTCCATATATACATTGCATGAAGGCAAATGACTCAAGGGGCATACATGTATATTCATTAGATTTGAAATAAAAATTCATATACATGAATAAAACATGTAATTGGCAAAACAATTTTAAATGAGAAAATCTTCAAAACTAGCCTATACATGTGCATATAGTGAGTACAAATGAAAATGAAATGCAAACGTATATGAATCAAATGTTGCTCACTACATGTACACGTATATACACAAGTTTTGACAAACTACATCTAAACAAGTATTTACCACATGAAACATAAAACACAAAACATGCTTACTAAAACATGCTAAAAATTATCAATTATAAAAGTATGTAAATAAAATAGGAGTTTAGAGATAGTTAGCAAACCATAAGAACTATACTCTAAATCTCCAAAATATGATGGTTGTCCCACCAAACCTCCTTGATAGCGGTGAATCAAATGTATATCCATCAAGTCCATGTGTATCTACCATCAAGGCACCAACCTCTCACGTTTTGTGAGAGCCCACACCTACATCAAATACAAAAGGTGGGACTTTAATACCAATTTTCTTTTGGGTCCGTGAGGGTTAGCATTGTAAGGAACCCAAACTTTCTTGTTAGCAAAATTTAAAGTATTTATCTTATCATAACAAAATTTTGCTAAATGGCCTTTGCAGCCGCAATGTGTACATTTGTACACTCTAAGATGCATATGTGTATGAGTGTGGTCATGGCGTGCAAAGTGTGCATATGCATGATGTGGGTGATGTGCATGAACATGGGGAACTTGTTTCTTTTGAAATAAGGATTCCAATTTAGAATGGTTAAATGCACATTTGCTCAAAGTTGAGCTCAAACAATCTATTTTAATTTTTAAAAATTTAATCTCATTTTGATTATAGTGGCATGTAAAGTATGAAGAGAATGAGAATCATTTTTCTTATTCTTTTTAGAAACATTTTCTTTTTCTTTAGAAATAACTTTTCTTTTCAAAGAGGTGTTTTCTTGCAAAGCAATCTCCTTTTGTTTTTCGCCAAAACAATTTTTATTTTTCAATGAAGTATTTCCTTCACAAAGATCATTCAATTTAGAAAGCAAGGAAATATTTTCATGTTTCAAACTTTCATTTTCTTTTGAAAAACATTCCATTTTATCTTGTAAAGAATCTTTTTCTTTTAACATGGTATCAAATTTGTTTTTCATTTTCTTATTACCCTTTTAAGCATGTCATGTTTTTCTAGAAGTTGTTGACAAAAAGAAGCAAGTTCATTATAGGACATATCAACATCCTCTTCTAGTTCGGATTCGGTATTTACCTCAAGGGGGTTATCCCCTTGGACCATGTAGCATACATTGGAAGCTTCACTTCTAACATCCGAGTCGCTCCCCGCATAATATTGTTCTTGTTCGTCAAGGGAGAGTATTGTGTTCCATACTATAAAAGCCGAGTCAATGTTAGCAACCCTACATAAATAATCATTATTTAGGGTACTCTTCAAAGCATGAATGGCTTTTTGCATTAGCCTCTAGATTTTTGCCATTTAAACAATAAGAATCTCTAGTAGTGGCAAAATAAACATGAATGCCTAGGGCTTTGAGGTACAAAGACATCTTAAACTTCCAAGTTTGGATGTTAAGAATGTCAAAAGTGGGAGGTGACATGAAATCCATGTGTGTGTACAAATATTATGATTAGCTAAAAATGACAATCTTTAACTCAAGGTTGTTAGACCCAAATCAAGAGCACGTGGCTCTGATACCAATTGTAATCACCTAGAGGGGGTGAATAGGTGATTAGCTAATCTAATGGTCAATTACTACGGAATTAAAAACTATTTATGCAAACTAAAACTTCTTAAGCTAAACACCAAGTATAACACAAGAGTGTAGCCGGATTCCCCGTGAAGGGTTCTGGACTAACTCCTCAAGATTCCTCTAGATAGGTGCCGCTTTGGCTCTCTTGGTTGAATACAAGTGTTAGCAAATAATCCCCAAGTATGTATCAATTAAGCACACAATATATCAAGCATATAAAGATAAAGACAATATAAGCATGCAAGATATAAAGATAAGTAAGAGATAGAGAGAGCAATCGCAAACACGGAGAAATTGTTTCGAGGTTTGAGCACACTTGCTCTACGTCCCCGCCTTCAACACTATGAAGGATTTCTACTAAATCGATCCCACCGGATCACTCGGTGCCGCAACACCTACAAGGAGTTCCCACAAGAACTCTTAGACTCACTAGTCCCTTTCTTGTTTCCGCAAGAACAACACACCGTAAGCACGCAAGCTTGCCGAGACCGCACCTCTACAAAGAGCTCTTATTAGAACTCGAAACACCGCGAACACACAAGTCCGCCTTCTCAAAGCAAAGATGAAGTCTTTGGTGATCACAACACTTTGATCACCTAAAAACAATCTCACAACAACTCTCCTATAGGATGATATAGCAATGGATAGCTCAAGTATGTGTGTGAGAAAACTAGGATTGATTTGGTGGAGAAAAACTCAAGAAATCACTTTTAAAACACTCTTGATAAACTTCCTTTTGAATTGAAAATATTTGCTCTCAAATTAGTGGAGAAAACTTCTGAAATAGATGGGAAAAACTAGGTTAAAAACTCTCCAAAAATCTTATTGAAAACAGTCCATAAGAGCCCCCTTTTATAGGCTAGGAAAAACTAGTCGTTGGGCCAAATCAGCAGCCTGGATGGCTGTCGGTTGACCGGACCGGTCGACCGCCAACAGTCAGAAATCCGACCGTTGGAGCCTCGGTCGACCGGCTTGGTCGACCGTGGCCTGGAACAGAGAGCAGAACTCTCTGCCGGTCGACCGACCCGGTCGACTGGGGCTTTCCAGAGAGCAGAAGCTCTCTGGCGGTCGACCGGCCCTCCAGCCAAACTGGCATGCACGTTCTGTGCACGTCGGTCGACCGACTCCTGTCTCGGTCGACCGGCTCGGTCGACCAGCAGAAGCCAGAATAGAACTTTTTAGGGATTTAAAACTTAGCTTTTTGACTTAAATAAAATCCCATAAAATCTCTAAAAATCTACAAAAATAGTTTTAGTATTATACTTTGACATACAAACATGTATAAGTAAAAATCAAAACATGTTACAAATATTTTGAACTATTTTTGTAACTTAGAATTTTGACATAAAACAAAATCTGTATTTTTCCAAATAGCTTTTTCCAAAACTTCTCCAAATACAAAAATAAGATATTTTAAACACTTTTAAAGCATAGAGTGTATGGATATGATCCACTACACATACATGATGAAATATCTATGTTTTTGACAATAAAACACTAAACTGGTTTTGGTTAAAACATATATACTTGAAACTCCAAAAACTAAACCGGTATTTTGCCAAAATGAAAAGTCTTTTCAAAATGAAAATTCTTTTATGAAAACACAAATAAATCTTTTGTGTGAGTGTATATGGTATACTTGAGCAATCCACCAACTATTATATCATATACATTTTATCTAAAATAAAATCTTAATAAAATAAACCTAGACTCAAGTCTTCTATTGAAGGGCTTCACTTGAAGTCTTCTTCTCCTTCTTGACTTGGTTCAGACTTTGATCCAAAGAGCAAGACTTCTCTTGAGTACTTGATGTGGTCTTGATGCACAAGCTCTTGAATCAACACGTGCTAGCTCCAAACTTGACTTTAAATCCTTTGTTGAAGTTAAACACCTAATAAGATCTTGATCACAAATCTGAGACTAATTAAACACAAGATTATTAGTACTATAACTACATGAGTTAATCATTATCAAAACTAGAGTGATGGGCCTTTGGGCCAACACTATATGTGTTGACAAATGAAGAGTTTAGGAATGAAGAGCAATAATCAAAAGTCTGAAACAAAAGTTAATGCGTAGTGCAGTCAACTATTAGGACGTGTTGAATCCCAACCTCTGTTTATGTTTCAGCTACCTAGCTCTGAAGGAAGGCCACCGCAGTGAGCAAAGTTGAGTGCGGATTAAGTTTTGGCTTTTATCTGACTTGTTGAGGGGTAATATTTGGGATTCTGTACTCGTAAATAATTCCAGACATATAGAATTAGATTCAAGCTGGCATGATGTAATTCTGAATCTGTGAATTCTATCATTTGTGTGAGATGAGAGTTTTAAGATTGATGGATCTCTTCTTATTGAAATTTTCTTTTTCCAAATTGGTGGAAACTATCTGCCGTCGGGGAAAGTAGGACTTGCTCTGACCTCATTATATATGTGTATTTGCGTATGTCGTTTTATTTTGTGATATTGATCTCAGTATCTGTGTTCTTCCCTAGGTATTTAGGCGTCAGATTTCTCTGACTATCCATGTATATCGACTACAGTCATCTACTATGGAGAAAAAAAATTGATAACCAGAATTGGAGGAAAATGGAGCAGGTCCCCATAAGTCAAGATGTAATAAATACAAAATGCAATATGACCCTTGGTTACTTAAATTGCACCCTTAATTGAGGAAATCCTTTGTTCTGAACATCTTCCTTTCTAATTTGTTTTCTACCTTTGATTATTGAAATCTTGGTGAACTTAGCTTCTTTCTTGGCATAGAAGTCACTCATGTGAATGATATACTGTAACTTTCAAAAGACTTGTTTGTTGAACACAAAATTGATATGCTATGATACCAATTATTACTCCAGGATTGACGTTTACAGAACTTGGCAACATGATCAGTACTTGCAAAAGAAAACTATTATAAAGTAAAGTAGTAATACCTAGACAAAAGAGTAAAAAGAAAGCACATAAGGATTTAACGTGGTTCGGCCCAAACTTGGCCTACGTCCACGAGGAGAGAACTTGAGAGAGATTTATTAATAAACTTTTTACAAAGAGATCTAACATTCCTCTTATTGCAACAAGAGTATCCACCTTCCTCCTTAATCTAGATTTAGATTACAAGAGTAGGTTCTTTTAACTTTCTCCTTTCTTTACTTGGCTTTCTTCTCGTCTCTTTCGTGTTGTCCACCTTTTCTCCTTGAGATCAGCTTGATTGAGACAATTACAATGCTGGTTTACAACCTTTATTTATAAGACTTTACAATACAACTCCTATTTGGACTATGAGATGGTCTTGGTCTTTGGATGGTTGAAGAATCTTGATCAATCCTATTAGGAGTTGATCTCCTTGATTTAGAAGGATTCTAAACCTTTTAATTTTTAGAAACAAATCTTCATTGAATAGCAATTTAATCCAATTCCCTACTAGAAAAAAGAAATCTGTGCCTGAAAAGAAAACAAATTCTGCTTCAGAAATATCGTGTATTGTCGACTAGTCCTTAGGGCTAGTCGACTAATACCTTTTATTAGTCGACTAATAACTTTAGTTAGTCAACTACTGTAAAACTGTTTCCTCTCTGCATTCTGCCTATTCGACTATATATGGTCGACTAGTATTGTGTATTAATCAACTAATCAACTAACTAGTTGACTAATTTGCACCAAAACTGGTTCAATTTCTTTCTACTTCAAGCTATTGTCTTCTTCAACTTATTTGAATCTTCTTGGACTATCATTTCCTCTTGAAAATAAGGCAAAATCCTAACAATCTCTACTTTAACTTACTTTTCAAGCCATTAGTAAAACAACTTGAGATTTTAGATTAATACCTTGATTCTTTCTTTGGTTGTAACCATGCCGTAAAGCCTTAAACTCTTGCTCCCTCTTCTTGGGGCTTTTGGCTGATTAATCACCATGGCTTGGGCCATCTCGGGCCTTGCCCGAATGTACCCTTTCTTCTTCCTGTAACACTTTGACCCGGTACACATCCCGTTACAGTCTTTCTTGAAGCTCCACCTCATGATGAACTCTCTTCCAATTTTATCCTTGAAACTCGACCTCGAACTGAGTTTCCTTCCTTCAACTTGCATAACCCTCCATACTTCTCTCCTTCCAGGATAACCTTGTCTCCTTGGCTAACTGTGATGACGCCTTGTTGTACTTGGATCTGACATTCTTCTTCGTCGAGCAATCTTATGAATATTAGATTGTAGCGTGCCTTCGGGACATACTGGACCGCCTCCAGAGTATGAACTGTCCCATCTCTTTCTGTAATCTTGATTGTCTCAGTGCCAATGAGCTTGCAAGCCGAGCCATCCACCATCTTGATAATCCCTTCCTCCTTTACAACTAAGGAGTTAAACAACTCTTTTTGGAAGCATACATGAACCATACTATCTGAATCAAATATCCAACATTTACCTTGAGAAGTGTTAATTTTGCAGGAAGCTATTAATCCTTTGGTGTCCTCTACACCGCTTAATGCTACGTCTGCCTCCGCAACTTACCCCTTCTTCTTCAATCACTCTTGTCGATTCTTACAGCCATTCTTCCAATGATTTTTCCTGTGACAAAAGTGACATGCCTTTGATGAGCCCAGACCTTTTTTTCTTCTCCTCATCCTTTTATTCCCGTAAACACCAACCTGATCCTGTCTGCTCCTCTTGATTTGGCCTTGTTCTAATCTCATTAGATAAGAGAGTTGACGTGACCTCCTCCAAAATGAAAGTTTTCTTACCGTCGAGTATGGTGGTGACGATGTGATTATATGACTCTGGAAGCGAACTGAGAAGTATTCATACCTTGTCCTCCTCGTCGATCTTCACATCAACAACTAGAAGCTCGCAATGACCTTGTTGAAGAAATTTAAATGCTCCAACACCGTTGTCCTTTCGTTCATACGTAGCCCATATAGTTGTTTCTTGAGATACAACCTGTTGAAGAGGCTTTTCATCATATACAACATTTCTAGCCTTGACTACAATCCTGCAACCGTTTCTTCATCCATCACATTGTACATTACCTCGTTTGCGAGATATAGTTGGATCGTGCTTACCGTCTTTAAATCCATCTCCTCCCAATTCTCATTTGACGTACTTACAAGTTTTGATGACTTACCCTGCAAGGTCTTGTGAAGACCCTATTGCACCAGCAACTCATTCACTCTCTTTTGTCAGAAATTGAAGTTTTCTTTGTTATTGAACTCTTGACCTCAAACTTTGCCATAGAACTTCCTGTCATCGACATATCACCCTTCGTCAACCTTTAGCTCTGATATCAAATATTGAACACGAAATTGATATTCTATGATACCAATTATTACTCTCAAAATCGATGTTTGCAGAACTTGGTAATATGATCAGTACTTTCAAAAGAAAACTATTGTAAAGCAAGCTGAAATACCTAGATAAAAGAGTAAAAAGAAAGCACACGAGAATTTAACGTGATTAGGCCCAAACTTGTCCTGCATCTACGGGGAGAGAACTTGAGAGAGCTTTATTAATAAACTTGGTACAAAGAGATCGATCTTTTCTCTTATTGCAACAAGAGCATTCACCTTCCTCCTTAATTTAGAGCTAGATTACAAGAGTATTACCTTATCTATATGCACTTTCACCTTACTTCTCACTTTACTTGGCTTCTTCTGATCTCCTTGGTGTTCTTCATCTTTTTCTCCTTGAGATCAGCTTGATCGAGACAATTACAATGCTGGGTTACAACCTTGATTTTTTGGATTTTACAATACAACTCTTATTTAGACTATGAGATGATCTTAGCCTTTGGATGGTTGAAGAATCTTGATCAATCCTATTAGGAGTTGATCTCCTTGATCTGAAAGGATTCTAGACCCTTTAATCTTTAGAAACAAGCCTTCATTCAATAGGAATTTAATCCAATTCATATCCCATGAGAAAAAGAAAACCTGCGCCTAAAAAGAAAACTGATTCTGCTTCAGAAACGCCACGTATAGTTGACTAAGGTTAGTCGACTAATACCTCTTATTATTCGACTAATAATTTTAGTTAGTCAACTATTGTAAAACTGTTTCCTCTCTATGTTCTGCCTAGTCAACTGTATATAGTCGACTAGTATTGTGTATCATTCGACTAATCAACTGACTAGTCGACTAATCTGCACCAAAACTTGACTGATTCTTTCTGCTTCAAGTCGTTGTCTTCTCCAACTTATTTGGATCTTCTTGGATCATCATCTCCTCTTGAAAACAAGGCAAAATCCTAACATTGTTATATACAGATCTACTTAAGAAGTTTAACTTGCTTTCTTGCAAGCCTTGCACCACTCCTTTGTCATTTGGGTCTCGTCTTTCTTCTCATCAATGGAGCATTACTCACAGATGCTGCATCCTATTGTAGTATGGTTAGTGGACTGTAATATCTCACTTTTAATTTCCAGACTGGATATTGCTTTTTTAGTATAGGAAGTCTGTCAATTTATACATAGTCCTCGAACTACTCATCTCCAAGCAATCAAAAGAATTCTCCACTACATCAAAGGTAATTTACATTATAGTTTTTTTTTTCATCTACCGATACCTGTTGGAATATCAAATAAAAATGTCTTTATGACATTATTTTGGAAGAAGATGAGACCATAAGGTAAAGAAATGAAGAGTCATCATCATCAATTTAGAGAAATGATGAGTCATCATCATCAATTTAGAGAAATGATGAGTCATCATCTTCAATTAGGAGAAATGAGTTATCATCATCAATTTAGAGAAATGATGAGTCATCATCTTCAATTAGGAGAAATAAAGAGTCATCATCTTCAATTAGAAGTTAAAGAGTCATATATGTATTTTGCCTATAAAAGGCTAGTGTATCTCTTTATTTTTATCAAGCAAGCAAGTAAGAAAAAAAGTTGAATAAGATCCATTCTCCACTTAAAATTTTAGATTATACTATATTAGTCCGTAGACTAGTATACAACAATTGGTATTAGAGCCAATTTAATTTTTGTTTCATTTCCTCTTCTCCTCATGGCCTCCACCAACTATCTCAACAATCCACAAGTGTCCAAGTTATTGAAAGATAACTATGAGAGTTGGTCAATTCAGATGAAAGCTCTATTTGGTTCTCAAGAGTTGTGGGAGCTAATCTTTGATAGGTTTAAGGAACCCACACCGGAGGTAGAAGCCGCCTACACCGCCGGAGAGAAGAAGGCTCTTAAAGAGTAAAGAAAGAAGGATAGTAAGGCTCGTTTTCTACTCTATCAAGGGTTGGACGAGTCTACCTTCGAGAGAGTTACCGAAGCAACGACGAGCAAGGAAGCATGGAAAATCCTTGCTACCATCTACAAAGGAGTCGAGCGGGTGAAGCGAATTCGCCTTCAAACTTTGAGGGGCGATCTTGAAGCCGCTCAAATGAAAGATGAAGAAAAAATCTCCGATTATTATTCACGATTACTTTTAATTGTGAATAAAATGAGGAGAAATGGAGAGAAGATGGAGGACATCCGAGTGATGGAGAAATTGCTGCGATCCCTCACATCAAAGTTCGAGCACGTAGTGGCGGCAATTAAGGAATCCAAGAATTTAGAGGAGATCTCAATAGAGGAGCTTTTGGGATCTCTCCAAGTTCATGAGCAACGCATGCAAAAGAAGACTAGTTCCATAGTCTTGGAACAAGCATTAGAGTCAAAGCTGACTCTAAATGATCGAGGCTCATATAGCAGAGGTCGTGGTCGTGGCAGAGGCAGGGGACGTGGTCCCCAACAATGAACCACTCAAAATCAAGTGGAGTTCCAAAGCTTCAGAGGTCGATGACGAAGCAATTGGGGAAGATTTACATCTGGACGTGAAAACAACAAGAACGTCCAATGCTACAATTGTCAAAAATTTGGACACTATGCCTCGGATTGTTGGCACAGAACTGAAGATCTTACCAATCTTGCCGAAGCAACAAATGACGAGGGTAATGACTCTACTCTTCTTCTTGCTCATGATGATTCAAGTGTTCAGAATGATGTTTGGTACCTTGACTCGGGTGCTAGCAACCACATGTGCGGGAAGAAAGAACTATTCATGGAACTCACAGAAGGAGTTCATGGAAGTGTGAGCTTAGGAGATTCTTCAAAACTCTCCGTTGAAGGCAGAGGGAAGATCAAAATCTATCAAAAGGATGGTAAGCCCGAGTATATTTCCGATGTTTATTATATTCCTAACATGAAAAGTAATATTCTCAGCATCGGTCAATTACTCGAAAAAGGATATAAAGTATATATGGAGAACAACCATCTTTGGTTGAAAAATGTAAAAGGAGGTTTTATAGCTTGTATTAAGATGACAAGGAACCGCATGTTTCCCTTGCATCTAAACACAAAAGTTTAGAAGTTTTCAAGGACTCATGAAGAATGAGTCATGGAGGTGGCATCTTCGCTTCGGTCATCTAAATTTTAGCGACCTGAAGCTACTATCTACAGCCGGGATGGTACGAGGTTTACCAACAATCGATCCACCAAGTCATACTTGTGAAGTTTGCATAATTGGCAAGCAAACACGACTTCCTTTTCCCAATGGAAAGTCGTGGAGAGCGGAGGCACCATTACAACTTGTTCATACTGACATCTGCGGACCGCTAGATCCCGTCTCTTTAGGAGGTAATAGATATTTTATTACTTTCATTGATGATTTCAGTAGAAAGTTATGGGTGTACATTCTTAAAGAAAAATCTGCTGCCTTTACTACCTTCAAGAATTTTAAAGCTCTTGTTGAAGCAGAGAGTGGCTATAAGCTAAAAACTCTCCGATCTGATCGAGGTGGTGAGTACACCTCAAATATGTTTCAAGAATATTGCAGGGAGCAAGGCATAAAGAGGCAGTTTACTACTGCCTATACACCATAGCAAAATGGCATCGCAGAAAGAAAGAACCGCACTATTCTTGACATGACAAGAACCATGCTTAAAGAAAAGGGACTGCCGAAGCATTTTTGGGCGAAAGCTGTGATATGTTCAACCTACTTGCTCAACCGGTGCCCGACGAAGCAAGTGAAGGGCAAGACGCCTCAAGAAGCATGGAGCGGCTATACGCCTAATGTCGCACACCTACGAATTTTTGGGTGTGTTGCATATGCTAAAGTACCTGAAGTCAAAAGGAAGAAGCTTGACAATCATGGTGAAAAATGCATTTTCATCGTTTATAGCGAGGAGTCGAAGGCATACAAGCTTTACAATCTACTAACTAAGAAACTAGTGGTTAGTAGAGATGTTGTCTTCAATGAAGCTGAAGCATGGAGTTGGAGCAATGAAGAGACGGTCAAAGAGCAACCCATGGTGAATGAACCTGACGAGCCCCTACAAGAGGTTCCACCACCAACTACACCACCATCTCCTCAACATGCTACACCCGTCTCCTGCAAGAGGTTCTCCATCTTCTGGGGAAGGTAGTAGTAGCGAATCCTCCGTACAACGAGGTCCAATCAAAATGAGAAGCCTCAGGGAGATCTATGAGCAGATAGAAGAAGATGGAGAAATTAATCTCTTTTGTTTATATGCCGATCATGAGCCTCTCACTTTCCAAGAGGCTAAGGAAGAAGAATGTTGGCGATCAGCAATGAAGGAGGAGATGCATGCCATCCAGAAGAACGACACATGGGAGTTGACAACACTTTCACAAAATCACAAGGCGATAGGTGTCAAATGGGTGTACAATATCAAACGCACAGCAGATGGTGAAGTTGATCAGTACAATGAGAGGCTTGTGGCGAAAGACTACAAACAAAAATACAGCATCGACTATGAAGAAGTCTTTGCACCAGTTGCTCGATTAGATACAGTGAGACTATTAATTTCACTTGCAGCTCATCACAGGTGGAAGATATATCATCTAGATGTTAAGTCAGCATTTCTCAATGGTATTCTTGAAGAAGAGGTGTATGTACAACAACCAGAAGGTTTTCTTATAAAAAGGCAAGAAGACAAAGTATATCGCCTAAAGAAAGCCTTGTACGGCTTAAAGCAGGCACCACGGGCATGGAATGCCCGAATTGATGGTTATCTTCATCAAAAAGGCTTCACCAAATGTCCTTATGAGCATGCCATCTACAAGAAGAGGAACCATCAAGGCGAATTTCTAATAATTTGTCTTTATGTTGATGACTTGTTATACACAGGAAGTTGCGTCGAAATGCTTGCTGAATTCAAGGAGGCGATGTTCAATGAATTTGAGATGACGGACAATGGATTGATGTCCTATTTTCTTGGTATCGAAGTGAAGCAACAACAAGATGGGATATTTATATCTCAAAAGAAGTACATGAAGGAGATCTTGGAGAAATTCAAGATGAGTAACTGCAACCCAGTAAATACCCCAATAGCCACAGGAATGAAGCTATCAAGAGAAGGAATTGGAGATTTTGTAGACTCGATTTTTTTCAAAAGTCTAGTTGGTAGCCTGAGGTACTTAACGATCACAAGGCCTGATATTGTTTACGGAGTCGGAATTGTGAGTCGCTATATGGAGACACCAAAGGAGTCTCATTGGCTAGCTGCAAAGAAAATTCTAAGGTATATCAAAGGCACACTCAACCTTGGTCTATTTTATACTTATGGTGAAACTGCAGAGTTGGTAGGCTATTCAGATAGCGACTGGGGAGGTGACCAAGATGAGAGGAAAAGTACCACTGGTTATGTCTTCTATCTTGAGTCAACTGCATTTTCATGGACCTCAAAGAAGTAAGGAGTTGTGGCCTTATCTTCATGCGAAGCAGAGTATGTGGCAGCTTCAACTACTGTATGTGAAGCTATTTGGTTGCGGAACATTTTAAAGGAATTGGATCATCCACAAGAAGAAGCGACTGTAATATTTGTGGACAACAAATCAGCCATCCAACTTGCAAAGAACCCAGTACATCATGGGAGGAGCAAACATATAGATACACGGTTTCATTTTCTCAGAGGCCATGTAAAGCAGAAAACTGTGGAGCTGGAGTATTGTCATACCATGGAGCAAGTAGCAGATATTTTCACCAAGCCATTGCCTATTGAACCTTTTAGAAGGCTAAAAGAAATGCTCGGTATGAAAACATTTTGATTTGAGGGAGTGTGTTGGAATATCAAATAAAAATGTCTTTATGACATTAATTTTGGAAGAAGATGAGACCATAAGGTAAAGAAATGAAGAGTCATCATCATCAATTTAGAGAAATGATGAGTCATCATTTTCAATTAGGAGAAATGAGTCATCATCATCAATTTAGAGAAATGATGAGTCATCATTTTCAATTAGGAGAAATGAGTCATCATCATCAATTTAGAGAAATGATGAGTCATCATCTTCAATTAGGAGAAATAAAAAGTCATCATCTTCAATTAGAAATTAAAGAGTCATATATGTATTTTGCCTATAAAGGGCTAGTGTATCTCTTTGTTTTTATCAAGCAAGCAAGTAAGAAAAAAAGTTGAATAAGATCCATTCTCCACTTAAAATTTTAGATTATAGTATATTAGTCCGTAGACTAGTATACAACAATACCAATAATGCTCTTCTTGCCTTTTCTAATGCAAGGCGGATTGGATCAGTGATCTAGATGATCAACAACCGGAGACTGCATTTTTCTTGGGCCTAAACTTCTTGCCTAGACTGGAAAAAAAGAACAGAGCATTGTTTCAAGATCATTTGTTTAGCTATTTACTTTGAGAGCTAAGCCTCCCTCTGCACTCTCCAATGAAGTTGTTCTGCGATAATATTTTAGCACTTCATATGGCAGCAAATCTCATCTTTCATACTTGGACTTGGCACGTAGAAATTGACTGTGACTTCATTCGTGAATTACTTGCTCATGGTACTTTACGTTCGCATTATGCCCATTTAGATCAACAACTTGCAGATATCTTTACGAAGGGTCTTACGAGAGAACGCTTCATCTTTCTTTAGTCCAACCTCAAACTCCAATGCATACCGTCTCATGTCGGGGGGCGTGAAGGGAAACAAATCTGCCAACCTTGGAATTTAGCATATTTTGGCACTCACGATATTCCAGAATCGCTCATCTGCCAAAAGTGTGGCACATGCAATAATTATAATCGACTTTAGTTACCTATACAAGTATTCATTGTCTTCTCCCATATATTCTTAATTTCTCCTTCACTCTAGATGTTACAGTAGGAATAAATAGGCAGAAGAAACATTCAGTATCTGTCAAAATTAAATATAAGCTGGTAGTAACACAAAAAAATCTCCTCTTCATTTCTTAGCATCAAATAGTTGCGCTGCTATGAAAATTTTCCTTTCTGTCTAGAAATGTTCTTTAAATGATCGATTCTTTTTTGGAATTCTCTGTGACTATCTAATATATGTAGTGCCAATTTGAGCCTGGCAAACAAATAGCCTGTTATATTATGCATGTGATTGTAATATTGAAGTACCTTTCTTGTGAAGGGGACTGCGGCTGCATCAAAATCCTAGTTGAACCTTGTGACAACACACACAGGCAATGAAGATAAGCGCCCTTTAATGTTTGAGATACAGACCTACACATGTTCATTTGTGTTCTTAATTTATATGCATGACTACAATCAAGAGTGAGGTTTAGTGCCAATCTTAGCCCCATATTGCCATCTCACTCCATTAACCCACAATTTTTATGAGGCAAGTTACAAGTATGAGTGCTCCTAATAAGAGCTCATATTCATATTCATATATACGTGATATGTCAAAAAAGTTTGTTGTAAACATGGTGCCAAAGATTTTAACATTGGAAATAAGTCTATTTTAATATTTCGTTAAAACGAGTTTATTGTGTGCAATTATTATCTTTATCCCTGGACCTTTATGATTTGTTATCACCATTTTTTTTTCCTGAAAAATGCAAACTAAATGTTAAAAAACAAGAGTGAAGGACTTGGGGCACCATCCCAAAAGACTAGCATTTTAGGTGGAGTTGCCCAAATCCTTATATACCCAAGACCAGCCTCACATCTAGCCGATGTGGGACTATTTGTTCGACTCAAATCCCAACAATCCCCTTCGAAGCTCAACTATCTTCACACTGGAAGATCAAATGCTCCATCGAGATCCAACTCTTCACTGTGTGAGGCTACGACACGCCCATTGCAAAGGAGAACCACTACCAAATTTCTCGAGAGCCCAACATTAGCAGGGGCCTTAATGTGCCTTTTTGCGCCAGTGAGGTGGGCATGCCCATTGCGCCTTTGGGGGATCTACATCGTCGAACATCACTCACACACACGACTAAGTTTGGGGCATGGCTCTGATACCACTTGAAGGACTTAGGACACCATCCCAAAAGACTAACCTTTTAGGTGGAGTTGCCCAAATCCTTATATACTCAAGACCATCCCCACGTCTAGCCGATGTGGGGCTATTTGTTCGACCCAAATCCCAACAGAGAGGACTAAGGCGTAGGCATGTGAGTGCGAAAGATAACCATTTGGTTGTGCTTCTCACTTTTGATGTTGAATTAAATTCTGAAAAATAGAAGTTGGATAGATGTGTAATGTAATTATCTATTTCCCTTAAACCCAGCTCGTTTTTTGTGTTTGCCAAATAAGATTACCTTGCTCACCAGTGATGCGTGACTTTGCTTTCAGAAGGCCCTATTGCCAAAAAACACGTATTTTGCAGAATTTTTTGTGCATAAAAAAAAAAGTCACCCTTTTCCTTGCAGAAATGACATCAGATTAGCTTTCCCAAGGGGTCGACGAAAAACATTGCCATCTGACATACCCTTTTGCTAATATTTGGTTCAACCAAACATCACTTGACCGAAAGCACCAGATTCTTGTATTCATTTTGACCAAAACCTAACCAAGAGCAACAGATTGATTCTTTTCATAATTACATTACTGTTTCGCAGACCAGCATATTCCCATACTAAAAGAGCTCAAGAATAAAGGTAACATCAATGATGCTTTATATAAGACACACCCCCACCATACTCAGTTATCATAGAAACCAGTGATCTTCAATCCTCACCAAACCAATAATAAGCCTGTAATGAGAGAATATGATGTGAAACGTGGTTGTGTGAGGGAAAATCAGTGATAAAATAACTAAAATTATGCTTTACCAACAAGATACGATTATTAGGTAGGAAAAAACCAAAAACTAATAATTTTAGTAGTGAGTTATCAGAGTAACATGCATAGACTAATCAATCTCAAAAGAAAAATTAACTATTGTTATTACTTATGCCATGCACGCAAGTTCAATGATCAATATTAAAGATACTAGACTAAGTGTAATATTCCCAGTTTATATATATATATATATGTGTGTGTGTGTGTGTGTGTGTGTGTGTGTGTATAGAGAGAGAGAGAGAGAGATGTACCTCAGCCGCCAGCTGAGAGAGACTCTCTCAGCTGTTACTTGAAAATGATCGCAAACTTACTGCAACATGGTCCCAGTCCACTGTAACATGGTTGCAGTCCTAAAAAATCATATATTTTCAGTGTAATTAGGACTGCAATCATGGTAGCAGTTCTCAGAAAAAGACTGCGACCTTTAGTCGTAGTTCTTAAAAAAGATTGCGATCATGGCAGCAGTCCTCATAAAAATATTGTGACTTAATCACAATCCTCATATAATCCTCATATAACGCTGTGACTATGATACCAGCACCCAAAATTGTGGTTAAAATTCAGCCACATTGCGCCAACTGAGAGAGTCTCTCTCAGCTGGCGGCTGAGGTACAGATCCCTCTCTCTATGTGTGTGTGTGTATGTGTATGAGGTACAGATCCCTCTCTCTCTCTCTATGTGTGTGTGTGTGTACACACGCACATACACACATATAGAGAGAGGGATCTGTACCTCAGCCGCCAGCTGAGAGAGTTTCTCAGCCGGCGGGACGTGGCAACATAATAGCCACGAATTTGTCATTTGTTTTGGCGGACAAAACAAAAAATTCTCGCCCGATTAAGTCATTAGTTACTTCAACAATCGTTTTAACGAAAATACCCTCCCTCACAATTTTTTACTGTATGTAACACCTTTCCTTCCAAAAAAATTACAGATCTGAAATTTTTAGTTCATCAATCCGAAAAATTTAGTGTTATTGATTCCTAAATTTTCTGATCATTTTCGTTCAAAATTTATTTTTTTAAAAAAAAGATCTGATCAAGATGGCACCGGAAAAAGGTAAAGGGGAACCTAGAAAAAAATATTTTTTGGAGTTCTGTAAATCTTAATAGTTAGATTTTTTTTCAATTTTGATTTCCACTTTTTTGTTTTTTTAAAGAAAATTCCCTATTTTAATTTAACTTCAATTAAAAGTTTCTGATGAACTGAATTTTTTCGGGAAAATTTTTTTCTTAAATGTTTTGAGAATCTTTGTTTTTAAAAATAAATTATTTAATTTTTTAAAGCTTGCGACCATGGTGTCAAATAAGAGTAAAAGAGTCGCTTTTCTTGATTTAAAGAAGTAAGAATCAAAATTAAGCATATTTATGCGATTTAAAATAGTATTTTTTAATTTGTTCATACTGAAACTTTAATTCAAGTCACAGTTTAAGATGAAAAGAAAATAGGAATTAACGATCTTATTAGAGATTTTTTTAAAATTTTTAATTTTTTAAAACAGCGACCATGGTCACCGTGATTGTTTCATTCCCCTTTTTTGTCGACTTGGGTCGCAATTATTTGTATTAGCGATTTAGTTTTATGCGACCTTGATCGCAGTCTTTAAAAATATTTTTTTAAAAATTATTAACGTACATTTGGTTTTTAAGATTATTTTTTTAAGAACTCTATAATTGATGTCGCAGTGTTACCATTCCTTTTCTTTTTTGGGCGTCTGGACGCAGTCTGTTCTACTAAGTTAACCATAATATGATACTGTGACCCTGATCGCAGCATGATGATACAAATGCCCCAGTTGGTAAATTAATTGGGTTAATTAGAAAATTGCGTCCTCTGTCGTAGTGTAATATAACAGTGCGACTTTGATTGCAGTGTGTTATGTTCTGCTAAGTTAGCTTAATAGGACTGCGACCCTGGTCGTAGCATGATGAAACAAAGGACCTCATTAGTTAATTATTTGGTTTAATTAGAAAAATGCAACCATTGTCGCAGTGTAATATAACAGTGCGACCTTGGTCGGAGTGTTTTATAATTTATTAAAGACTGTTGCGATCAAGGTCGCAGTCTTTTTTCTTTTCAAATTATTTATAAGTATTGCGACCTTGATTTTTATACTAATGTTGTTAATATTTCTGCATCTATAGGTAAGAAAGAACTGAAGGTTCGTCCTATGAGATCGAGCCTAAAGCCTATATGTGAATTCATAAAAAAATTCAAAAAGTACATTCAGGTATATTTTGTCAATGCGATGAAGGAGACACCGTTTGGTCCAATTTTTATGGCCTTCTACAATGAGGATTTGGTGCAAAAAAGACCTAAAATCAAATATAAGTGTGCTAAAAATTGTAGACAAGTATGATAGGGAGTCAGGACCTTTTTAATTGGGGGCAAATAAATTGAATTAACAGTAGAGAATGTTGTCCTTACTTTTGGTCTACCTATCAATGGGGTCTATTTTATTATGAATAAAACCTGTACAATGAAGGACAGGAGGGTTATAAAATATTATTTCCCTAATATAAAGAAGATCATGAAAGTATCTATTGAAGAAGCTTTGGATGATCTTCTGGTCAAGAAAAGAAGGAAGACTGAATTAGATGTGACTTTAGATGAAAATTGTCCACATTATATGCACGTGCACCTTTTCCTTATTATACACACTGATTGGGAGTTTCTGACTTCTTAGATTTGCATATTCAGTTCTATGTATGTTACCTTGCTGATCAGGTATGTGGAGAGGATCACACGCCTTACGAGGAACCAGAGTTCTCTTACTTGATCGCCCTTTCATGATATTTTCTTGCTTTTCTTTATTCCTATTGTTTCTATGATTATGTGCATTGAACTCAGTACTTATTCTATTCCTTTATTCCTATGCTCATTAAGTTAGAAATTTATATGTCATTTAACAGTGTGTTGATTCTTCAGAGTGATTATATAGTTTGCTCTAGTTATTTTAGGTTTAGCGTGATATGTGGGGTATTCTTCTTGCGTATATACGTCGCCGACTCTCATCGCGACTCCATTTCTGCATATTCTGGGATGCGGGGTGTGACAGTTTTGGTGGTAATCAAAATCTAACCTCTTTCATAATGGAGATGAAAATACATTAAGACTTGCCCCAACGTGATTATGCCTGTGAATCTTTTAGATCTCCATAACTACATAATTTTCACGTTAAAAATTTCTCGTAACTGCCTGGATCGCACTACTTGATTGTTGAGATAGCCATCCAAAGATATCCTCCACTATCTATAATAGCTTCATTGATGTAGGGGTACTATAAAATTTTTAACATGAGGATAATCGGGCAGCATGACTGGGTCCATGAATCACAGGGATTGTGTCATCCAGTTGTAACCAGTGTAAGAGCGGCAGGCTTCGAAGAGTCTCCATGTCAGAATTTGGAGTAGTTTCGGAGATGGTCTTTGCACTGATGATTGCCATCAGAGAACTGCATAGTTTCAGTTGGTTGAGGTTCGGATAAGTGGCACCGGAGTGATGTGAGCTCTGGGCAAGACCAAGGCTTTCTCTTTGGACCCAAGTTAGGCTTACAGGCATGTTGGGCTTACAATAGGAAGGTAATTTGGCTATTTAGGGTGCTACTGGGCTGCAGGACATGTGGCGTGATCTCAACTTGCATAAAAATTAATTACTACAACAATCAACAAGACTCATTTTTTTGTCAAAATTTCATATGGGTCCTCTCCTATCTCTCAGTCTGCTACAAAGAACTCTTGACAAACAACAAGCGAGTCAATGGCAAGGAATGATGAAGAGTGTTGGCGGCAAAAAATAAGGTTTCAATTGTTGAGTCTTTTGACGTCTCTCCCGTTTCACGATAGTTTAGAACAAGAAGAAATTGACAATATTCAAGAATTCAATTATAATAAATAGACTTTTATATAGTAAAATTTAAACAATATATACGTTATATGAGTTTTGTAATGAAGCCTGAATAATATAATAGTTCAAAGTTTTCGAGTTTGAGACACATTTCTTTATCTTAGTCTCTTAGGAAAAAGTACTATCACTAGTATTAGATATCATTTACAATTTTGAATATTGAATGTCACTTTGTTGCGCCCCCCCCCCCCCCCCCCCCCCCCCTCTCGAATTAGAAATTCTGGCTTCACTATTAGGTATATGTAATCTCCTCGAAAGCCACATCTTGAAGCGGTGACTCTATTTGTGTAATGGAGGTGTGTAGCAAAGATAACGTTGCCGACATCTTCACTAAATCTCTCTCCAAAAGTCCATTTGAGCTCTTTCGAGCTAAGCATGGACTTGTTCCAAAAATTCACTATAAGGAGGAGTGTTAAAAATATTAAAGTGGATTTTGTGAAAATTTACTTTTATGTGTGTGTGTGTGTGTGTGTTTATAGAGAGAGAGAGTTGAGCTGGGTACTTTCGGAAATATCAAGAATGTCGATACTCCCACTTTAATTTGGTTGATACACCACCCATATGCAAATCAAAATCGTTGGATGTGATCTACTACCTATAAACTACTTAGGAATAAAATTTCACAGATTTTCGTTATCATTTACCCGTTGATCAAAGTGACTTAAAAATCGATATTTTTTAGAGATCAAAAACTGGTTAACTTTAACACCACTTTGATGAATGGGCAAATGATAACGAAAATCTGTGAAATTTTATTCCTAACTAGTTTATAGGTAGTAGATCACATTCAGTGGTTTAGATCTTGCATATGGGTGGTGTATCAACCAAATCAAAGCGGGAGTATCCACATTCTTGATAGTTCCGAAAGTAGCCGAGCTCAACTCACTCACTCTCTCTCTCTCTCTCTATATATATATATATATGTATATATATATATATGTATATATATATATATATATGTATATATATATATATATATATATATATATATATATATATATATGAAAATAGAGGAAGTTAAAGAGTTCTTGGGGGCATATGCCTTTTCCAATTCTTAGCCACTTCACAGTCATTAATTCTCTCTTCATTCCACCATGATACCATTTAACATTTGGCCTTTCACCTTCTTTATATTTATTCCACCATCAAATACAGAAAAAAACCTTTCATTTTCTCCTTAAAAGCCATGACCTTTCCTCTTCCCATTAAAACACTATTCATGATAATTGCCCTATAAACTTCCTCTAATAGTTTCTATCTTTTTATGTTAGTTTTGTCCACTAATAAAATTTATATTTTCTCTTACTATTTCGATGCTCATTTTCTTATTTATGTGAGTCTTGGCCTAGTGAAAAATTATTTTCCACTACTCGAGAAGGGCGATCCAACTTTTTGGTGCTTGTCTTTCTCCACACTAATTTCTGAAAGACCTAAAAGATTTAAAGAATAAATTGAGAATATTGATAAACTTAGGGGCATCTTTCTAAATAGAGAAGATTTTGAGGGTATATGTCTAAAGAACTCTTAGCATGAAAAGGACCCAAAACATGTTAAAACTCTACGGACATAAAGGAAACCATGGCATACTACAATAATCTCTCCTTAACTTGGGGTGCTTTTTTTAATTTTTATTATTTTTATGTAAGGAAGTTAAAATTAATCAGAAATAGCATTGTTGCAATCTCTTCAATCGGCCCATCTTTGTAACATTTGTAATTTTAACTAAAGATCATCTATCTTTTGTTGGATCAATCTAAAGTTATACTTTTTGATATACAACAGAATGAATCAATTACCTTTTTTTTATTCTGAGGACAAGAGTGGGGCCTTAAAATTGAATGCTTAAGCTTTTAGGTCAGCTAAGATCTTATTCTATATTTATGCCTTCACCTATTTGTTGGCTAGTTTGTCATAACAAATTGGTATCGAATCCCAATTGTGGCCCGGGGGAGAGTTTAGATCCGATGTTGATAAGCCAATGTTGTTTGTGGCCCATGTTGCTGCCCATGTGCCGATTGAGTTGTCCATGTAATTTCTATCTCCATCTAGGTGTTGGACTTGTGCCGTCTTGCCTCCTGTGTTGAGGGATCTATTTGCACTGTAAATTCCATGATCATCACACATGTGGGAGATTATTGAGTCATGTGTGATCTAAATAGTCATAAATTGGATATTTGAATAAAAAGTGAAGTGCATAAATATGAAGTTGGGTCTCCAAAACGGGCCAGTTTGTCATAATATCTCCAATATATTAATAAGAAGAAAGAGAGGTATACTTACCAAGATGATTAAAAAAATATAAAAAGTAGGCAAAGAAATGAAAAAGGAAACTACAGCAATGAAGACAAGGTGGAGTCGAATGGCGAGGTGCTTCACCTTATCAATTATGGAGTCTGCTTGGATCCTTTTTTGATAAAAAATACATGGCGCATCTTTCTGCATAGAGTGACCACGAGATAGCTGAGTGGTGGTGTCCCAAGACCTCATATTGTATGCAACAATAGCTTGAGCCTGCCAGGTCCCCCCAGGTCATTCACTGTCAAAGGCCAAGTTGAGAATCCATCGGAAGATCTGAAGGGCTCTCAAATCAATATGAGGAATGATGTATGTAGTGGATTCTGATTGAATACCACAAAGAACGCAAGGAAAGTTAGAGTTGGCTTTCCAGATGATGGTGGTTTTGGAATGCAAGCCACACATGATAAGGTAATGGCTTTCCAGATGATCATAGCATTGTTTATCTAGGGGAGTTACCAGTTGTGTTGGAATATGAAGAATATATATGTGAATCTTTGAATTGAATTACGGCGAGATCCGTTGATCGAATCAATTGGATGATGGTTGGAGTGTGTTCTCCTTCCAATGGGGATGAACATGGTATATTCACATGTTCAATTCCGACTTCGAATGAATGAGATATTCAAGTCTAAAGATTGCCTAATTCAAAGTCAAAATGGGACTAAAGGTAGGTAAAAGCATTTAGTCCCACATTGGCCATGTGATGGAAGTTCGTAGTGTTTAAATAGAGAAAATTGAGAACAAAGGGCGTGCCCTTTGGGTACTTGGAGTTTTTACGCGCGATTGGGAGGGATCCATGCGCGCGTCGCCGCTTGCAGTCGGCGTCGATGCCGGGACCCCCCGCCCCGCTATCCGGATCCGACAGTTGCGATTGTTGGGTCGAACCATTGCAACAGTTCAGACCAAACCGTTGCAACTTTTCGTTGGGTTCGGACCCGTTGGTCCCTTCTGGAGTGCTATAAATAGCGCTCCGAATTCTCAATTGAAACACACCAACACAAAAATGAAAACTTACTTTCTCTCTCTCTCTCTGCGTTCTGAACTGAGAAGTGAAGTTCTGAAGTAACTTCCAACGAGAAGTGGGAGATTCAGTTTCCGAAGCGACTTCCAAAAGAGGGCTCAAAAAATTCAATAGATTCTTTAATAGAATTGTTGTCTGAATCTGGGACTTCCGAAGAAGAATATTCTTTCTACCTTCCTTCTTCCTCTACAGTGGGTGCCTGTGATTTGGCCAGATTCCTGCAAGAAGATCCACCAGAGCCCGGAGCTGATGCCTGGACTCAATGTGACTTCCTTTGCCAAAATTATATTTTAAATGGACTGGATGACTCTCTTTACAATGTCTACAATCCTATCACAACAGCAAAGCAGTTATGGGCCAGTCTTGACAAGAAGTACAAGACTGAGGATGCTGGTACCAAGAAGTTCGTCGTAGGACGATTTCTGGAGTACAAAATGGTGGACAACAGGACTGTAATCAGTCAGGTGCAAGAGTTCCAACTTATCTTGCACGAGATAGAAGCTGAAGGTATGATCCTACCTAAAACCTTTCAGGTTGCTACTATCGTGGAGAAACTCCCACCTGCATGGAGTGATTTCAAGAACTACCTGAAGCACAAGCGAAAGGAGTTGAAGTTGGAAGATCTCATTGTAAGGCTTCGAATCGAGGAGGACAACAAAAGTCCAAGAAAATGAGCAGTAAGAACTTCTATGAAGCAAAAGTCAATATGATCGAAGACTCAAAGGGGAAAGCGTCTACTTCCAAAGGCTTAAAGCGGAAGAAGACTTCCCAGGGGTACAAAGGTAAGGTCCAAGAAGGCAATAACATGCACTTCAAGAGAACTTGCTACATCTGCAACAAAGAGGGGCATAAGGCGAATGAATGTCGCAGCCGCCTCAAAAAGAACAAGAAAAGCCATCCACAGGCAAACTTGACCGACCATGCGTCGCAAAGCCTTTCAGCTGTGGTGTCAGAGGTGAATCTGACAACCAACAATAAGGATTGGTGGGTAGACACTGGGGCTACTCGGCACATCTGCTCTGAGAAATTATTATTCTCTGAATATAAAAAATTAGAGCAAGATGAGCAACTATTCATGGGAAACACAGCTGTCTCAAAGGTTGAAGGAAAAGGTAAGATCATCCTGAAGTGGACATCTTGAAAAGAGCTTACTCTGAATGATGTGCTACATGTTCCAGATATCCACAAAAATTTGACCTCTGGATCAATACTTAGTAAGAAAGGATTTAGAATAGTTTTTGAATCAGATAAATTTGTACTTACTAAGGGAGAAATGTATGTGGGAAAGGGTTAGCCAAGGGTTATCGACAAAAGGAAGGACTTGACTACTTCGATACTTATTCACCAGTAACAAGAATAACATCCATTCGGATGTTGATTGCAATTGCAGTATTGCATAACTTAGATATCCATCAAATGGATGTCAAGACTGCATTCTTAAATGGTAAATTAAATGAAGAGATATATATGGAGCAACTTGAAGGATTTATAGTCAAGGGCCAAGAATACAAGGTGTATAAATTGGTAAAATTCTTATACGGTCTAAAGTAGGCTCCAAAATAATGGCATGAGAAATTTGATAGTGTCATGATCAAAGATGGATTCACTATCAATGAATGCGATAAGTGTGTTTACACTAAAATAGTTGAAAATGCATGTATCATTGTTTGTCTTTATGTAGACGACATGTTAATACTTGGGACTAATATTGAAATTATTAAGTCCACTAAAAGAATGTTATCCAACAGTTTTGACATGAAGGATCTGGGAGTTACTTATGTAATTTTAAGAATTAAAATCACCAGAACACCAGATGGAATCAGTCTATCTCAATCTCACTACGTGGATAAGATGATTGAAAGATTCAAGGATCATGGGATAAAGGAGAATACAAATCCTTTTCTCCCACACGTCCACCTTCATAAGAATACGGGAACTGGAATACGCCAGTTGGAGTATTCTCAGATTATCGGAAGTCTAATGTATTTGATAAATTGCACTAAACCCGATATTGCTTACGCTGTAAGCAAGTTAAGCAGATACACTAGTAATCCTAGTGATCAACATTGGACTGCTCTACTACGAGTATTGGGTTACGTATCACATACTAAGGAATATGCCTTGAGATATGGACAGTATCCACCTGTACTTGAACGATACAATGATGCTAATTGGATTGCAGATTCTGAGGAATTAAAATCAACTAGCGGATACGTATTTACTCTAGGAGGAGTAGCGGTATCTTGAAAATCTTCTAAGCAAACATGTATTGCCCGTTCCACTATGGAATAAGAATTCATAGCCTTAGATAAGGCCGGAGAAGAAGCAGAATGGCTTCGACAATTCTTGGAAGATATACCATTATGGCAAAAGCCAGTGCCCGCTATACATATACACTGCGATAATTAAGCAGTTATATCTAGGGCACAAAATGTTATATACAACGGTAAGTCTAGACATATTCGTCGTAGACATAATACCGTGAAGTAGTTGCTCTCAAATGGAATTATCTCTATTGACTTTGTATCGTCAAAGGATAATTTAGCGGATCCGCTTACTAAAGGTTTAAGTGGAGATCGTATAAACTGCGCATCGAAGGGAATGGGTCTAAAAGCCTAACCTTACCGAGTCAGCTTAATGGAAACCTCACTTAGCGACTGGAGATCCCACAGACTAAGTTCAAGAGGAAAAACTAGTTATGATTGACTCAGCAAGTAAGCACTTGGGAGCTTGACTCCAATCCATTCCTAAGGTGCACATAAGTGCTTTTCTACAAGTGGATTAAGGATAAACTTAATGCTTTTAATGATGCCTATATCTTGTTACTAAACAAGTGGAGCAGAGTAGACTACTCTTAATAGGACGATCACCTATGTGAGTATAGAGTTGGTTCGGCTCTTTGGGAATTTCGATGGAGGCTGTTATTCCCTAAAGATACTCTCTGAAACTAAGAATGTCCAGGGCCAAAACGGACACAACCGAGAACCAAAATTGATTTGGAAAGTCACTGTGTGAAGCTTGTTGACTTGGCTTACACTAACGGCTAACAGTTCAAGACCTAGTTCACTGATTAGTCAGTAAGTCCGATAAAGCTTTCGCTATGGAAGGTTCAAGACCTAGTTCACCTATCCTGATGCAGTTTCTTTTCTAAAGTACCTTTCACAATAGAGTCTGTCTCTTTGTGTGTCATTCCTTGAATCTCCATTCATTGTGGGGGATTGTTAGAATATGAAGAATATATATATGAATCTTTGAATTGAATTACGGCGAGATCCGTTGATCGAATCAATTGGATGATGGTTGGAGTGTGTTCTCCTTCCAATAGGGATGAACGTGGTATAATCACATGTTCAATTCCGACTTCAAATGAATGAGATATTCAAGTCTAAAGATTGCCTAATTCAAAGCCAAAATGAGACTAAAGGTAGCTAAAAGCATTTAGTCCCACATTGGCCATGGGATGGAAGTTCATAGTGTTTAAATAGAGAAAATTGAGAACAAAGGGCGTGCCCTTTGGGTACTTGGAGTTTTTGCGCGCGATTGGGAGGGATCCATGCCCGTACATGCTCGCGCGCCGCCGCTGGCGGCCGGCCAGCCGGCGCCGGCGCCGGTGCCGGGCCGGGCTCGGGTCCGGGTCTGGGTTCGGGTTCACACACCAACACAAAAATGAAAACTTACTTTCTCTCTCTCTCTGCATTCTGAACTGGGAAGTGAAGTTCTGAAGTAACTTCAACGAGAAGTGGTAGATTCATTTTTTAAAGCGACTTCCAAAAGAGATTCTGTAAAAATTCATTCTGAAAGATGGCTTAGAAAATTCAACAGATTCTTTAATAGAATTGTTGTCTGAATCTGGGACTTCCGAAGAAGAATATTCTTCTACCTTCCTTCTTCCTCTACAGTGGGTGCTCCTCCAAAGTAAAGGCAAATATTCTCCCGAAATTTATCTTTGTCCCGCTACTTCAATAATCCTGTGAAGGTACTAGTTAACTACGGTTCGACCGTACGGTGATTTGGTAGTGCTATCCAAATATCGTGAAGGAGTGTTGTATCTTGGGAGACCAGCGTCCAGTAACCCGTTAGCACCAGTGCGGGGGATGTAATTGTCTTAAGGAGATTCGCTTTAAGCATACCTCACTCCAAATACTATATAAGTGAATTAATTTCTTTATATAGGGGATATACTAATATTCAATATATTGAGATTGACTTATACCAGTCTAATTGGTGTTTAACCAAGAAAGGAAATTGAAAGGTGGTTCTTAAATTAAGGAACGTTCAACCTCCCACCTGATATTTACCGACCTGGCCAATTAGATCGGTGATATTTCAGTGATCTTGATTAGTTGTCAGATTGAACCCAGCAACCAACAATCTTAAGACAATTAAGTATTGAAGTTTCTTACTTCTATTTTTCTTGAACTTGCAGAAAATGTCTGAGACTAATCAAGATAGCTCTAACAAGACACCAAACATGCTGCTACAAGCTATGCCTACTCCACTTCCTAACCCGAAGCCGGAGAAGCCAGGAAAATTTGACGGCACAGAATTCAAGAGGTGGCAACAGAAGATGCTCTTCTACTTGACCACTCTTCATCTGGCCAGATTCCTGCAAGAAGATCCACCAGAGCCCGAAACTGATGCCTGGACTCAATGTGACTTCCTTTGTCGAAATTATATTTTAAATGGACTGGATGACTCTCTTTACAATGTCTATAGTCCTATCACAACGGCAAAGAAGTTATGTGCCAGTCTTGACAAGAAGTACAAGACTGAGGATGCTGGTACCAAGAAGTTCATCGTAGGACGATTTCTGGAGTACAAAATGGTGGACAGCAAGACTGTAATCAGTCAGGTGCAAGAGTTCCAACTTATCTTGCACGAGATAGAAGCCGAAGGTATGATCCTACCTGAAACCTTTCAGGTTGCTACTATCGTGGAGAAACTCTCACCTGCGTGGAGAGATTTCAAGAACTACCTGAAGCACAAGTAAAAGAAATTGAAGTTGGAAGATCTCATTGTGAGGCTTCGAATCGAGGAGGACAACAAAAAATCCGAGAAAATGAGCAGTAAGAACTCCTATGAAGCAAAAGTCAATGTGATCGAAGACTCAAAGGGGAAAGCGTCTACTTCTAAAGGCTTAAAGCGGAAGAAGACTTCCCAGGGGTACAAAGGCAAGGCCCAAGAAGGCAATAACATGCGCTTCAAGGGAACTTGCTACATCTGCAACAAAGAGGGGCATAAGGCGAATGAATGTCGCAGCCATCTCAAAAAGAACAAGAAAAGCCATCCACAGGCAAACTTGATCGACCATGCGTCGCCAAGCCTTTCAGCTGTGGTGTCCGAGGTGAATCTGACAACCAACAATAAGGATTGGTGGGTAGACACTGGGGCTACTCGGCACATCTGCTCTGAGAAATTATTATTCTCTGAATATAAAAACTAGAGTAAGATGAGCAACTATTCATGGGAAACTCAGCCGTTTCAAAGGTTGAAGGAAAAGGTAAGGTCATTCTGAAGTGGACATCTGGAAAAGAGCTTACTCTGAATGATGTGCTACATGTTCCAGATATCCACAAAAATTTGACCTCTAGATCAATACTTAGTAAGAAAGGATTTAGAATTATTTTTGAATCAGATAAATTTGTACTTACTAAGGGAGGAATGTATGTGGGAAAGGGTTAGCCAAGGGTTATCGACAAAAGGAAGGACTTGACTATTTCGATACTTATTCACCAGTAACAAGAATAGCACCCATTCGAATGTTGATTGCAATTGCAGTATTGCATAACTTAGATATCCATCAAATGGATGTCAAGACTGCATTCTTAAATAGTGAATTAAATGAAGAGATATATATGGAGCAACCTGAAGGATTTATAGTCAAGGGCCAAGAACACAAGGTGTGTAAATTGGTAAAATCCTTATACGGTCTAAAGCAGGCTCCAAAACAATGGCATGAGAAATTTGATAGTATCATGATCAAAGATGGATTCACTATCAATGAATGCGATAAGTGTGTTTACACTAAAATAGTTGAAAATGCATGTATCATTGTTTGTCTTTATGTAGACGACATGTTGATACTTGGGACTAATTTTGAAATTATTAAGTCCACTAAAAGAATGTTATCTAACAGTTTTGACATGAAGGATTTGAGAGTTGCTGATGTAATTTTAGGAATTAAAATCACCGGAACACCAGATGGAATCAGTCTATCTCAATCTCACTACGTGGATAAGATGATAGAAAGATTCAAGGATCATGGGATAAGGAGAATACAAATCCTTTTCTCCCACACGTCCACCTTCATAAGAATACAGGAACTAGAATACGCCAGTTGGAGTATTCTCAGATTATCAGAAGTCTAATGTATTTGATGAATTGCACTAGACCCGATATTGCTTACGTTGTAAGCAAGTTAAGCAGATACACTAGTAATCCTAGTGATCAACATTGGACTGCTCTACTAGGAGTATTGGGTTACGTATCACATACTAAGGAATATGCCTTGAGATATGGACAGTATCCACCTGTACTTGAAGGATACAGTGATGCTAATTGGATTGCAGATTCTGAGGAATCAAAATCAACTAGCGGATACGTATTTACTCTAAGAGGAGCAGCGGTATCTTGAAAATCTTCTAAGCAAACATGTATTGCCCGTTCCACTATGGAATCAGAATTCATAGCCTTAGATAAGGCCGGAGAAGAAGCAGAATGGCTTCGACAATTCTTGGAAGATATACCATTATGGCAAAAGCCAGTGCCCGCTATATGTATACACTGCGATAATCAAGCAGCTATATCTAGGGCACAAATGTTATATACAACAGTAAGTCTAGACGTATTCGTCATAGACATAATACCGTGAAGCATTTGCTCTCAAATGGAATTATCTCTATTGACTTTGTATCGTCAAAGGATAATTTAGCGGATCCGCTTACTAAAGGTTTAAGTGGAGATCGTATAAACTGCGAGGGAAATGGGTCTAAAAACCTAACCTTACCGAGTCAGCTTAATGGAAACCTCACTTAGCGACTGGAGATCCCACGGACTAAGTTCAAGAGGAAAAACTAGTTATGATTGACTCAGCAAGTAAGCACTTGGGAGCTTGACTCCAATCCATTCCTAAGGTGCACATAAGTGCTTTTCTACAAGTGGATTAAGGATAAGCTTAATGCTTTTAATGATGCCTATATCTTGTTACTAAATAAGTGGAGTAGAGTAGACTACTCTTAATAGGACGATCACCTATGTGAGTATAGAGTTGGGTCGGCTCTTTAGGAATTTCGATGGAGGCTGTTATTCCCTAAAGATACTCTCTGAAACTAAGAATGTCCAGGGCCAAAATGGACACAACCGAGAACCAAAGTTGATTTGGAAAGTCACTGTGTGAAGCTTGTTGACTTGGCTTACACTAACGGCTAACAGTTCAAGACCTAATTCACTGATTAGCCAGTAAGTCCGATAAAACTTTCGCTATGGAAGGTTCAAGACCTAGTTCACCTATCCTGATGCAGTTTCTTTTCTAAAATACCTTTTACAATAGAGTCTGTCTCTTTGTGTGTCAATTCCTTGAATCTCCATTCATTGTGGGGGATTGTTGGAATATGAAGAATATATATGTGAATCTTTGAATTGAATTACGGTGAGATCCGTTGATCGAATCAATTGGATGATGGTTGGAGTGTGTTCTCCTTCCAATAGGGATGAACGTGGTATATTCACATGTTCAATTCTGACTTCGAATGAATGGGATATTCAAGTCTAAAGATTGCCTAATTCAAAGCCAAAATGGGACTAAAGGTAGCTAAAAGCATTTAGTCCCATATTAGCCATGGGATGGAAGTTCGTAGTGTTTAAATAGAGAAAATTGAGAACAAAGGGCGTGCCCTTTGGGTACTTGGAGTTTTTGCGCGCGACTGGGAGGGATCCATGCGCCCGCGCCACCGCTGGCGGCCGGCCGGTGCCGGGCTCGGGCTCGGGCTCGGGCTCGGGCTCTGGTCTGGGTCCGGTTCTGGGTTCTGGGTTCTGGGTTCGGGTTCCGGTTCCCTACCCGGCCTGGTTCTTTTTGAATCAGGTCTCACGGGTATGGGTGACGCGAAGCATACCCGCTTCGCTATCCGGATCCGAACCGGCCCGCCAACGAACCCGCCCCGCTATCCGAATCCAAACCGCTCCAGTTGGACAGCCAATAGTTGCGATTGTTGGGTCGAACCATTACAACGGTTCAGACCGAACCGTTGCAACTTTTCGTTGGGTTCGGACCCGTTGGCCCCTTCTCGAGCGCTATAAATAGTGCTCCGAATTCTCAATTGAAAACACCAACACAAAAACGAAAACTTACTTTCTCTCTCTCTCTCTCTCTGCGTTCTGAACTGGGAAGTGAAGTTCTGAAGTAACTTCCAACGAGAAGTGGGAGATTCAGTTTCCAAAGCGACTTCCAAAAGAGATTCTGCAAAAATTCATTTTGAAAGAGGGCTCAGAAAATTTAACAGATTATTTAATAGAATTGTTGACTGAATCTAGGACTTCTGAAGAAGAATATTCTTCTACCTTCCTTCTTCCTTTACAGTGGGTGCTCCTCCAAAGTAAAGGCAAATATTCTCCCGAAATTTGTCTTTGTCCCGCTGCTTCAAAAATCCTGTGAAGGTACTGGTTAACTACGGTTCGACCGTACGGTGATTTGGTTGTGCTATCCAAATACCGTGAAGGAGTGTTGTATCTTGGGAGACCAGCGTCCAGTAACCCATTAGCACCAGTGCGGGGGACGTAATTGTCTTAAGGAAATTCGCTTTAAGCGTACCTCACTCCAAATACTGTATAAGTGAATTAATTTCTTTATACAGGGGATATACTGATATTCAGTATATTGAGACTGACTTATACCAGTCTAATTGGTGTTTAACTAAGGAAGGTAATTGAAAGGTAGTTCTTAAATTAAGGAACGTTCTATTGAACGGAAAACCTCCCACCTGATATTTACCGACCTGGCCAATTAGATCGGTGATATTTCAGTGATCTTGATTAGTTGTCAGATTGAACCCAGCAACCAACAAGTTGTTGGTAATATAGAGATCACACGTCAAGCATCCTGAGGGGTCTAGGCTCCAATTTGGATGATCAACATTATTAGCCCATTGTTGAGACAATAGGAGGGCTAGAAATTGGCGAGACCTATATGTCATTGTCGGTTAAAAGGCACCGGAAAGCATGTACCCAAATCTTGTCTTGGTTGATTCGAGAGGCGACAAATGCATTTTGGTCACAAGCGATCTTATATAGCAAAGGGAAAGTCGCTGCTAGAAGTTGTTCATTGATCACCTAGTCACACCAAATTTGGTGTCTTGACTAGTACAACAGCAGATACAGAAGCCAAGGCAAAATTGCTCAGCAGATTTCAGAACCCCACCATAACGAAGAAAGATGACCGCAGAGGGTGTAATGCAAGTCCTACGGCCTTCTATGGCGGTAATAGCTATATGTAATGAAAGAGATCCAGGGAGAAGGAACGATGTTAAGAAGGCCCCACCACCACTTGGAAAATAAATGAGGTATTTGTTAGGATCTGGGTCGAACAAATAGTCTCACATTGGCTAGACGTAGAGATGGTCTTGAGTATATAAGAATTTGGGCAACTTCACCTATAAGGCTAGTCTTTTGGGATGGTGCCCCAAGTTCTTCAAGTGGTATCAGAGCTATGCCCCAAACTTAGTCGTCGTGTGCGTGGGTGATGCTCGACGATGTAGATCCCCCAATGGCGCAATGGGCCTGATCACCCCAATGGTGCAAAAAGGCGCAATAGGCCCCTATAAATGACTGACTGTAGTTGGTGCTTCATATAAGGCGTGTCGTCTTCCCACGGCTAGACGTGGGGATGGCCTTTGGGTGCGGTAAAAGTTCTCCCGGTAGATCACCAGCACCCAGCCCCGGACGAAGAGCTAGGCCTCTGCTCAGATGGAAATGTGTTGCCCGTATGCAATTGAATCCCTCGAAGAAATCACCAAAAACCGAACCATATTTTGTGCAATGAATTGACTGAACTGCGAGAAATTATTTATAGATTCTCGGAGTTCAGCAGTTGTAACAGACTAGCTCCAAATTTGCACACGATCATGCAGTTCGCGAGCAGATCTAGAGAGTGGGTCAAAACCGAACAGAAAATCCAGGAAAATCAAAACAGAATTTTAAATAAAAATTAAATAGAAAATTGAAAAAAAGTTTCAAGTTCAAGAGTCCGCAGGTTATGGGCGCGCCGCCACCCACGCCCGACTCGGCCTGGTTCAGCGTGCGCGCGCACGTGTGAGGATGTGGCCTATGGCCCAACACTCATATCAATAGGTATGAGAGGAGTTGGTATATAAACTACCAAAACGTTCCATCTCCTATCCAATGTGAGACTGAAACCAAAGTCAAATACGAGGGAAACTCAAGTTTTCCCTCCAACGCAAAACACATCCAACATCTTGGACTTCAGGGCACAAAGTTTATCCCAACTCAGTAAGCATTACCTACCCGATACTTCACCAGCCCAGGAAAACTTCATCGCATTTGGTCGATGTGATGAATCACCCACTGAAGGAGATAACGAGGACATGCAGTATACATGGATGGCAGCGAATATTGAGGTTAGAAGAACTGATCTGCATCCCGTAGGGAGACATGAGCCTTTACAAGAGGCAAGTCGCCTATCCGGTTTGTCTAAAAGAGCTTTTAAATCGTGCCGAGAAAGGAGGGTGACTCTAACTGGGAGCCCCAGATAGAAAAATGAATCCCAGGTTGCACTGTAAAGTATGTGCCGCAGCGTGTGCAACTTCCTCTGCCATGGCCTTCAGATATAAAGATGACTTGTTGAAATTATTAGACGACCTAGAGAGCATTTGTGGCAGTAAAGTAGAATTTTGAGATTTCTTGAGAGGCATGATCAACATATTGCGAGCTAGTAATTCCTAGGCTGAGAATTTTGAAGCTAGCTTGTTACGAACCTGAAAAATATGTTATGCCCCAAAATAAGAGATATTCATTGAGGTGAACCATTAATAAGATTGAATCCAGTAAGGGGTAACTCCTTATGGAGTCTTGAGTACGATCTTATTTTAAATATATATACAATTACTTCTCCTTTTAAAGGCAGTCTAATTTCAGACCTTCACTCCTTTTACCAAGCTCATTAATATATTTCAGGTGAAGTCCAGGGATGGATTAATATTTTTCCATTATTTCTCTTATGTAATTCTGACAATTGTCCAGATTCTAGATAACAACTTACTTTGTCTCCACTCTCTTGTTTTTCCTTATTCCCTTATTTCTCTCAAATTTTCCTTTAGCTCATGGGTGTATCTTCATATTTTTCTTATTTTATATAAGCATAACATTTTGTTTCTTTTTCTCTCATTTCTTTCATTTCAACTAGCTATATATAGCACGGAGAATAATAGGATTCGGTTCATGTGTGTGAGCCACACACACATACAATAAGAGAACCAACCCCGCTTTGACACGTGGATTGAACTTCTTATAATCTCTTATAATATGTGTGTGAGGCCCACACACATAACATATTATAAGAAGATCAATACACGTGGAATGAACTGAACCCAGAATAATAGAGATAAATAAGCAATGTAGGTGGCAACTTCATTCTCTTACAAATCTAATCCTCTTTTTTTCTATTTTTCACAAATTTCCTCCAACAATCGGTAGCAACTTCATTCTCTTAGTGTTTTTTTTTTTGTGGTTGAATAAGAGGGGGAAATTCTATCATGTTCCATTATCAACATGCAACAAAACCACATACATCCAATCCCCCTTCCAGAGCTATATCTGTTGCGCGCAGGTGCAACAACCAATGAGAAACCCCAACCAATAGAGAGAGAGAGAGATACATCAGAAAAGTACCCAAAAGATAAGAACAATTAAACAAGAGAGAAAACCAAACACAATAATTAATGAGGCTCGGCAATTTGCCTACGTCCTCAGGGCAAGGGAGAGAGAGATCTTATTGATTCAATAATCAATTATAGGTTACAATTCATGGGGGCTATACCCCTTAATTTATAGCCAGAGAGTCCTAGAGTTTTAGGAAACCTCAGTTGGATTCGACTCCGGATTAGAAACGGAATTTGAATCTTGATAGGACCAGCAGATCCGTCTGTCGGCTGACCCTTCCTTCGGTCGACCGAATCCCAATAGAAATAGGGCTCGTGCCAGTCGTTCGACCGAACGGTCGACCGAACCCCAATAGAAACTGGGCTCGTGCCAGTCGGTCCACCGCTCGGTCAACCGAACAGCTGCCGTGCACCAAGTTGTGCATGCCCGGTCGACCGACCTTCTGTTCTGGCTGCATATGAACTGCGTTCTCACTTTTTTTGACTCTAATCTCTGCACTATCTCTTCCAATGAGTTAAAAAACTCTTCCATCAAGCTTTATCTCCTCTCTCTCCATAATTCTCCACCTCGGTGAAGATTTCTCAAATCTGAGTCGAACTTAATACAGTACAAGTTGACTCGAAAAGGGGATGCACTTATGTGGCTGCCTACATACCCTGCCTAGGGGATCAAGTCATCGTAGTTCATTCAATCGAGCTCTACTGAGCTCAAGAAACTGGAAGGATATGAAGCATCTCTTTACATTGTGTAAATTTTACTCCCAAAATCACCTTGGTAAGTATATCGGCAGGATTCTCCTTTGTGTGAACCTTTAGTAACTCAATGTCACCTTCATCAAGAATCTCCTGAACAAAGTGGACCTGACGTCAATGTGCTTCATCCTTACATGATACACCTGGTTCTTTGCCAATAGATAGCATTCATGCTATCACAGTTAATCTTCAACGGATCCTGATCAATCTCCAAGTCATTGAGCAACCCTTGAAGCCATAATGCCTCTTTTATAACCGCCATCATGATTATGTACTCGGCCTCTGTAGTAGATAATGTAACCGTAGACTGTAGAATAGAGTGTCAACTCACCCGTGCTTTGGACAATGTAAACACATATCCCGTTGTAGACTAGCGTTTGTCGAGGTCTCCTGCATAGTCGGAATCAACATATCTGATACACTCCTGCTTACCCGTAGAATCCTTCTCGAATACTAAACCAACATTTATTGTACCCTGATGTACTATAAAACCCACTCTTTACTGCCTCTCAATGAGCCTACCGAGATCATGCATGATCTGATAATCATCGAGACAGTTTGTGACAAATCAGGCCTTGTACACATCATTACATATATTAAACTACCAACTGCACTAACATATGGCACACGATTCATGTACTCACGTTCCTCAACAGTAGTAGGAGACATAGTGACTTTTAACTTGAAACGAGGAGCCAATGGTATTCTTACAGATTTCATATCGCCGTTGATTTTGAACCTCTGAAGTACCTTCTGTAAATACCCCTTTTGTGTCAAGCTAACCTTGTCACTCCGTCGGTCTCGCCTAATCTCCATGCCTAGCACCTTCTTCGCTTCACCAAGATCCTTCATCTTGAACTCGAAAGACAAGTCTTTCTTCAATTTATCTATTGCGGATCTGCTCTTAAAAGCAATGAGTATATCGTCTATATACAACAGTAGAAGGATGTACTCTCCACTGGGTAGCTTATTATAATACACACATAGGTCATAATGGTTACGTATATACCTTTTTCCTCTTATGAAACTGTGAAATGCTTATACCACTGCTTAGGAGACTACTTTAATCCATACAGCAATTTCTTCAGCTTGCATACTATATTCTTCTTACTTGCAGTTTTGAACCCCATCAGCTGAGATATATAGATCTCCTCTTCAAGATCGCCATGGAGAAAGGCGGTCTTCATATCAATCTAGTCAAGTTTCAACTCATACTGTGCTACTAGCGCCAGCAAAATTTGAATCGACGAGTGCTTTACATTAGGTGAGAATACTTCATTGTAGTCAATATTTTCTCGTTATGCGTAGACTTTAGCTACCAATCTGGCTATATAGTGTATAGTATCATCTTTGAGTGATTCTTGTTTCTTTGCATATACCTAATCGAGGCGGAACTAGCAATCAAAAGTGTGTATTATGTAAAATCAATGAAAAACTCGAATGTGCTAATGTACCCTCGATACTTCCGTTATAGCATTGGCTCAACGGGTCGTATCCACAGGGAAGGGAGGCGATAGAAGCATTGACAGTTTCTATTCACGTTATTTGTTAACACTTCTTCTTTGTTGAAAGAATGAAAAAGAAAGTGAAAAAGAAAAGGGAAAAGGAAATCCAAAATGTGGTAGGTGAGGAGAGCGATGAAAACGTCGATGTAAAAACCAAATAGAAGAGTGGTTTGAAAAACAAAGTAGACAAGGAGATGAAACAAGGATGAACTAAGAAGGCAGTGAAAACATCGATAGAAAAATGAGAAAAGAGTTTTGAAAATAGTTTCTAAAACAAGAGAAAAAGAAAACTCATGGCTACTAACTACTAAATACTCCACTAACCATGCTAACCTCTTTATGATAGTTGCCTCATATTTTGATCCTCGGCCATCAATAATCCTTGGCTTCAAGAGACGATACAAGCATGACACATAGATGGTTCATCACATTCAAACATGCATCAAGATTAAGCTAATACAAGCATCAACTCATTAGACTACTAAAAGAAAGCATGAAATAAAAGAGAGTTAGCTTGGTTAGCAAGTTAGATGTTAGGACCCATCATCATTGGCCATCAATGGCTCTTGCAAGAATAAGGCCTTAATAGAGGCTACCCGATTCATGTGGATTATCAAGTAATTGGTTAGATGGTTAGTGGTTAGTAGTTAGATTGCCATGAGAATAAAAGTTAGCAAGAAATCATGTAGAAGATGAAGGAGATTACAATGGAAGAGAAAGGAGGCACCTTTACATAGACTGTCACTATCTATTACATCAATCCCTCTCTATCTCTCTCTATGAATCACTCAGCCCTACTATAATGATCTAAAAAGAAATGAAAATACAAGAGAAATGAAGAGCACCTACCTATACTACTCCTAAAATCTGCACCTACTCTTAAAAACGAAGACTGCTCGCGCTCTGGCCCTATGCAGGGCTATTTATAGGCCAAAGATGCTTCCAGAAGACGAGACGGGGCCACGCGTCGAAAATCGACGCGTGGCTCCACTCCTTTGCCGTGGAAACGCGGCTATTGCCGCGTTTCTGCGGCAATACCAGGGAGGTAGATCCCTGGTTTTCGTCAGTGGGTCCCTCTGGCTTTGAGAATGATCAGGGTATATCCCGTTTCTGGTACTTTCTCCCGAATATTCGTCTGACATGCGCTGGAGTCTAGGTTCAACGTATCTTCTAGATGATCCTTTGCTTGGCCTCCAAGTAATGCGGGATTAATTACCATAAATTGGGATTGATTAAGCTCTTATTATATCTTTGCCCTTGAACTTTGGATCTACCTGCAATAAAGACCAAAACACGATTTAGATCGACAATTTATTCATAAATCGGTGGGAGAATGTGAAATAATAATGCAGAATTGTAAACTAATCACACCCCACACTTATTCTTTTACTCGTCCCGAGCAAAACAAGAAAAGAAAAACTATAATACAAATGTTATTACACCACTTTCGCAGGTGACGCGATTGCACTGAGCGTGTGCAATAAGCCGTTAAACCTCTAGGTTACCCCTAGAGGAGGAGTGTTGTCTCCTGAGGGTTTTCAGCGGATTGCACCCACAAAATCCATAAAGAAAGATGACAAATGTTAGTATTTTGAAAACATATTTTGAAAGAGAGACATGTTTTCGAACTATTTTTGCAAAAATATAAGTGATCTAAGGTCATAAATCCACCAAAAATCATTCTTTCTTAAACTTAGTCTCTATGCAAGATCTTGTTTTCAATTAAGGTAAGCATTCAAAATTGAATTGAATATTTTATCTTTCATAAAATCTAGATAATATGCACTTTGTGATAGTGAAGATTTCTGGGATTTCAACTCTAACCATCAAGCCATTTATATTCTTTCTTTTTTCTTTTTTTCTTCCTTAGTTTTCTTAGGCTTTCTAGTTCACCCATGTAGCGAGCCTATAACCGATGACTCCTAAACCAGACGGTTTTAGGGCACCAGATGAGAAAATATCCCTAGGGTTTAAGGACTCAAGTAAACAAGGCCACAAAACTAAGGGAGATTATTTGATTCTTTTGACCACCGTTAGGCGTGAATAATCATGCTTCTTGAGGCATAATTATCCAGCTTAATGAGTGATATTTTATTCATATATATATATATATATATATATATATATATATATATATATATATATATATATTTCTTTTTATTTGCTTTATGGCATTTTAGGTCTTTGTTTCCATCCCAAAAATTGTGTAAGTGTGAAATGCATATTATCTAAGGCAAAATATTTCAAGATAAAATTATCTCCCCAATCTTTTATGCTTAACCTATAATTTTAAACAAGATCCATTATTTCGACTAGGTTTAAGATGTCATAATTAAGGCTTTCTTAATTTCTAATATCATCTTAATTTTCTTAAAAATAGATCAAAACTTTGTCTCTTATTTCAAAAAGTTTTTAAAGAAAGAGAAAATTCCTATACAAAAGGGAGATTTCTTAAAGTATCCTAAAAGAAGTGTAAAAGAAAGAAAATCTAAGTACTCTAAGTTAGTAAACCCTCCCCCATATTTATCTCATGCATTGTCCTCAATGCATCGTGATGTATGTATGCATGAAACAAATAGAGAGGGAAGGAAAAATCACCTCAAGGTGGTGGTTCCGGTGGCGGTCTGATTGGTCTACGAAATGCGGCCCAATCCAACTTGCGTGGAGTCCGGAGGAAACCACCAGAGACCTCAAGAATACAACCCACTAGAATGATGTATATATGTATAATTTTTATTAAAAATTTACCCTATCTAGTTTCCAAATTATCAAAATAATTTCGGAGTCAAATTTTTCAAAACCCTTGTCCCAGAATGGAATGATTGATTTGGACTCAGGAAATATAGGAACTAATATCGACTCAGAAAATGACTCAAGTCAAGTAAAGGTTCGGGAGTCGAGATCGGTTCAGGAGTGGGTCCAAATCAAGAAAATGAAGCTCAAGTCCACAATCATTTCCCATAATGGAATGTGACTGTCTATGATTGGTGATTCAAGTTCAAGAATGACAGGTATGGGAATCAAAACTGACTCTAAAATGTTGCTCAAATTGGGTAACAAAACAGGGGTCAATAATGATTCAGGAATTTGAATTGAATCACAAATTTGAGGATCAAAGTCACATTCCTCATTGATTTCATTTCCACAAAATGAGAACTTGCCAATTTATCAATGAGACTTTCAAAAGTATGGAATTGGTCAAGTTCAATATGATCATCATAAGAGATTGGTGATTCAATTTCACAATAGATTGGTACAGGATCCAATACTGACTCGGGAAAAGGATTGAAATCAGGTGAAGATACCGAAGTCATAATTGAATTAGGAAGTAGAATTGAATCACTAATTTGAGGTTTATGATCATATTCATGCTCAAGTTCAATTTCAAGAAATGGATAACTTGCCAAAATGTCAATGGGATCTTTAACATTTAAAGTTTGGACAAGTTCAGACAGGTGTGCTGAAATTGAATCTTGATTTCCAAAATGACAAGAGTCATGGGTCAGATCAATAGATTTTGGCATAGCTGAATTGGTCAAAGGTTGATAAGATAGAGTTTCCTCATTCCTATAAATGTTAACCAATTGACTCAATTGTTCTTCCAACCTATTGACAGACTCGGCAGATGATTTTTGATATTGTAACATAGACTCCTGCAAGATTTCTATACTCTTTTCTAAACTTGATGTATCTCTAAGTGGTTGCTCTAGAATGGGAGTATAAGAATCTTGGTTTTGAAAATTTTATGAAGAATGTGAGTCAAAAATGTGTTGAGATTGAAACTTGGACTCACACAAGAATTCTTTACTCGTTTCCAGGACAGATAATTGTTCATTATGAGGAGATGGAACTGAGTAAGACTCTTGAATATATTTTAGAGAGGCCAATGTTTTGTAAAGTTGTTGCTCGACCTCTGGTAGATTGGCTTCTACTCTCTTTTTGAACTCAGATTTTTCTTCAATGGGAGGTTCAAAAAAGGAGTATAGGAAGCGAAATCGGGGAATGAATATTGTGGATAAGGTGAATATGATGGACAAGGTGGACATGGGGGACAAGGAGGTTGAAAATTAAACTCGGGGGAAGTGAATCCCCATTGACTCTGTGACGAGTTGAAATTATTTTGAAAATTATAGTCATAAGAATGTGGGTATGGGTTGTACTGATTCGGATAAGGCCAACCCGGTGTATGTGGTTGATGCATATTGTAAAACGCCGGGTTGGAATTATCCGAAACAAATGGGGTTGGTGTGAAATATGGATTCATATTCGGATTAAAAGAATTGTTATTATTGAACGCCATTTCACAAACAATCACAAACAAAAAGAAAAAATCAAACAACAAACAAAAAGAAAAGAAAAATCAAAACCAAGCCAATAGGAGGATTGACCTAGACCTAGATGTCCCTAGGGGCCAACGTCTATTCAAATTTTATTAGAGCTTGGGTTGTGTGAGTAGGGAGATGATTTTTGGGCTAAGGAAGGGTGATGAAATCCCACCTATCTTGTTTGGGTTTTGCCCTTAATTTCAATTCGTGCAAGTGTGCAATATAGACAAGAATATAACACAAAGCGATAAATCACCTACGTGTTTGTCCTATGCTATATGCAATGTCATATGTACATCTCCATCCAGATCACAATAACAGAACAAATACAGTATATTGGAATTGAATTGACACGTGCCTAAATGCAAATGTCTAAACCGTTTTAAAGGCGTCCAAATACCGTATTTTAGTTCTTTTATGTATTATGGCGTGTAGGCAATCAAAGCAAGAAAGATAGCAGTACAAATCTACTAGCTATTACAATTCACACATCCCAGTACAACAAGATATACAATGTTCACAAGATGGCCGCGTTTTTGCGGCAAATGTCGCGGTTGCGCGGCGGTTCTTTTAAAACTGGGTCCCTGCTTTCAAGAGCAGGGAGATGTAAAGCTAGATTATGTTCTGGAAGATTAAGCACCTGAAAAGAATGTCCTGCACACCAAAACAGAGAAGACAATGTTAACAAAAATGTGACGTCAAAACCATTCCCTTCCCCGGCAACGGCGCCAAAAATTTGATCGAGGCGGAACTAGCACTCAAAAGTGTGTATTATGTAAAATCAATGAAAAGCTCGAATGTGCTAATATACCATCGATACTTCCGTTATAGCATTGGCTCAACGGGTCATATCCACAGGGAAGGGAGGCGATAGAAGCATTGACAGTTTCTATTCACGTTATTTGTTAACACTTCTTCTTTGTTGAAAGAATGAAAAAGAAAGTGAAAAGAAAAGGAAAAAGGAAATCCAGAATGTGGTAGGTGAGGAGAGCGATGAAAACGTCGATGTAAAAACCAAATAAAAGAGTGGTTTGGAAAACAAAGTAGACAAGGAGATGAAATAAGGATGAACTAAGAAGGCGGTGAAAACATCGATAGAAAAATGAGAAAGAGTTTTGAAAATGATTTCTAAAACAAGAGAAAAAGAAAACTCATGGCTACTAATTACTAAATACTCCACTAACCATGCTAACCTCTTTATGATAGTTGCCTCACATTTTGATCCTCGGCCATCAATAATCCTTGGCTTCAAGAGACGATACAAAGCATGGCACATAGATAGTTCATCACATTCAAACATGCATCAAGATCAAGCTAATACAAGCATCAACTCATTAGACTACTAAAAGAAAGCATGAAATAAAAGAGAGTTAGCTTGATTAGCAAGTTAGATGTTAGAACCCATCATCATTGGCCATCAATGGCTCTTGAAAGAACAAGGCCTTAATAGAGGCTACCCGATTCATGTGGATTATCAAGTAATTGGTTAGATGGTTAGTGGTTAGTAGTTAGATTGCCATGAGAATAAAAGTTAGCAAGAAATCATGTAGAAGATGAAGGAGATTTCAATGGAAGAGAAAGGAGGCACCTTTACATAGACTGTCACTATCTATTACATCAATCTCTCTCTATCTCTCTCTCTCTATGAATCACTCAGCCCTACTACAATGATCTAAAAAGAAATGAAAATACAAGAGAAATGAAGAGCACCTACACTACTCCTAAAATCTGCACCTACTCCTAAAAACGAAGACTGCTCGCGCTCTGATCCTATGCAGGGCTATTTATAGGCCAAAGATGCTTCCAGAAGACGATATGGGGCCACGCGTCGAAAATCGACGCGTGGCTCCACTCCTTTGCCGCGGAAACGCAACTATTGCCGCGTTTCCGCGGCAATACCAGGGAGGTAGATCCCTGGTTTTCGTTAGTGGGTCCCTCTGGCTTCGAGAATGATCAGGGTATATCCCGTTTCTGGTACTTTCTCCCGAATATTCATCTGGCATGCGCAGGAGTCTAGGTTCAACGTATCTTCTAGATAATCCTTTTCTTGGCCTCCAAGTAATGCGGGATTAATTACCATAAATTGGGATTAATTAAGCTCTTATTACATCTTTGCCCTTGAACTTTGGATCTACCTGCAATAAAGACCAAAACACGATTTAGATCGACAATTTATTCATAAATCGGTGGGAGAATGCGAAATAATAATGCAGAATTTTAGACTAATCAATACCCACTTACAACCAATTTCCTTCTTTTCCTTGGGCAACTCTGTCATTCCCAAGTGTCATTCTTATATAGAGAACTCATCTCTTTTACCATGGCATTCTTCCACATCTTGGACTCTGAATTGATTTTAGTTTCTCTATACGTAGATGGGATTGCCTCTTCAACGACTGGGAAAGCATATGCGACAATCATATCTGTAGTGAGTCAACTAGGCATACGTGAATTTCTTCTGGTTCTTCCACTGCAATGGATTCATGGATATCACCCATAACCTATCCTTGATCCTCATCATTATTAGTATCCTGATCGGCTACATGATCATTATCTTGTGTCATCGTGGGTCTGATCGCCAATGATACTGATCTTTCTAGAGACGATGAAGTAGTATCACTCTCCACCTGCTGCAATATCCCTTTGGTCTTCTCAATCTCCACCTGTTAAGGATTGTAGGCTTTAATACTGAAGCCTCATTGAATGTGACATCTCTACTGAGGATAAGCTTCTTGTTCTTAGGATCCCAAATCTTGTAGCCTTTTACTCCTTTCTTGAATCCTACCAACACACCTTTCATCGCTCTTGGGTCTAACTTGTCTTCCTTAACAGGGTAGTAGGCCGAACATCCAAATACCCTTAGTGAATCATAATCCTGAGCAGCTTTCTCTGATCAAACTTCTAGAGGAGTTTTATCTCGTATCGCAGACAAAGACAACCTGTTAACGAGATAGCAAGCATATGCCAAAGCCTCAGCCCAAAAATTCTTTGATAATTCGACATTGGATAACATACATCGGACCTTCTCTAGCAAGGTCATGTTCATCCTTTCAGCTACCCTACTTTGTTACGGTGTTTCCTTTACCGTGAAGTGCCTTACTATGCCGTCATCATGACATACCTTTAGGAAAGGTTGATCGAGCCAAACCTGCACAAAAAAAATACAGAAATTTAGAACAGTGCTAGGTCCTCAATTATACCGTGTAACCTAGGGCTAACGGGTCGTGATCCACAGGGAGGGACAGTGATGGAAGCGTTATGTAAGTTTCTTCTTTTAATTTACCAAAACTAGTTAATACTTATCTTCTCAGTTTATGAAAAATAAAAATTATTAAGTTAAGAAAAAGATGGTAGAATGAGAGATGGTGGTGGTGTTGTTGTTTTAATTATAAAAGAAAAAGAAACAAAAAGAGAGAAAAGTGTTGATGAAAAAATTAGAAATAAAAGAAGAATATTTACCTCTACTGTTTGAATCATAACGAAAATTTGCCTTAACATAAATAAAGCGAGGTAAAAGAAAAGAATAAAGGAAAGCAAGGCATCAACGAGATCGAGAACAATGAAGAAAAGTGGGAAACCTTTATTGATTGTCACCTTTAATATAAGCTTCTTGAAGAAAAGATTACAATAGTGTCACTCTACAATAACTCTTCCTCCCTTTTGATCATGTAACTCTCTCTAGCCTAAAAATAAAATAAAAATTACAATGAAGAAGAAAAGAAAACCTAAACTATATATCTCTCTGGAGTGGTGCCCCTTTTTGCCTTCGAAGTATGAGGGTATTTAAGGATAAATCAGAGGGATAGAAAGGTATGAAGATAGGAAGATCTAAATATTTCTGAATTTGAATTCTCCCCTTATCTCCAAACTTGATTTGATTTATCCAGAAATTCAATTCTGATCTGCAGGCTGTTGGCGTGTTGATTGCTGAATATCACTTACCAAATGATAGAATTAGAAAGAGTGATCAACAGAAGAATTGTAGCTTTAAGTCTTCGTTCTGTATCATCTTGAATCATTAGATTTGAGTTTCAGTAGCGAAAGTTATGATTAAAATGCTAAACTGTATCCAGCCTGAATCTGAATCTATATTGCTTTATCTCATCGTTGATATTCTCTCTATCCATTTATCCTCTTGAATTTTTAATTTTTCTTCTAGAATTGATATGATATTCACTTATCTTCAGCGAAACAGATAGGGTCAAATAATTCATTTTTCTCTTAAAATTAGATAATATTATCTTATCTGATATATCTATTTTTCAGATAAGGTAGCATCTAAAACCTTTGGATTTGAATCGATCCCTTTCATTTGAACTTTTGAATTTAATTTGATAAATTTCATGTTTATCTTCTCCTATCATATCCTACATGAATTAGAACATTAAGACAAGTTATTTACAATATTCATTACAGAATATATGTAGGAATGTAATAATATTTATGCAATGTATGTGTCCAAACACACCCTCACACTTATATTTTGCTCTTCCTCGAGCAAAACAAAGAGAAAAGAAAAACTAAACTAACCAAAGCTAACTCACTTTCGTAGAATTCACGGTTGCACTTGGCACGTGTAACAAGTCGTTAAACCTCTAGGTTACCCCTAAAGGACGAGTTTTGTCTCGTGAGGGTTTTCAGTGGATTGCACCCACAAAATCCATGAAGAAAAAGAAATGAATTGTTAGTATTTATTTGAAAACACATTTTGAAAGAAAAAACATTTGAAGTATTAATGTAAAATTTCAAGTAATCTATAAGTCATAGGATTATCAAAACTTAATCATTCCTAAACTTAATCTTTATTCAAAACTTATTTTCAATCAAGGTATGGATTAAAATTGTATTTCTCATCTAGTCTATTATTTTACCTAAGTCATATGCATCTTGTGACAGTGAAAATTTGGCTCAGGATTCTTCAACTCTAACTCTTAAGCCTTATTATTTTATTTTTTTTAATTAAAGTGTAATATCCCTTAGCTCATTAGGCTTTCTAATTTGCCCATGTAACGAGCCTTAGTCGGTGACTTCCAAGCCAGACGATTTTAGGGCACCAGGTAAGAAAACACCCTAAAGACTTAGGACTCGAGCAAACAAGGCCCACAAAACTAAGAATTTTTATTTTTATGAACCACTTTTAGGCGTGAATACTTATGCTTCATGAGGCACAAATACCCAACTTAATTAGAAGATTTTTATATAATAATTTTTATAAGGCATAAGAATCTTTGTTTAGAAGCCTAAGTGTGTAAGTATATAAAGTGTGCATATCTCATTCAAGTAAAAATCAAGACTAAATTACTTTTCAATTTTCTTCTTAACCTCAAAATCAACAAATAATTTTATTTTGACAAAGTATAAGAAATCCTAATTATGATCCTCTTATTCCTTAAAATTAACTTAAATTTTTTCAAAAATAAGTCAAAGTACTATTTTTCTTTTCAAAAAGTTTTAAAGAAAGAATTTTTTTTTAAAATTAGTGAAGTTAGCATGTTAGTAAACCCTCCCACACACCTAACTCATGCATTATCCTCAATGTATGAATGAAATGCAATAATACATGAAAAAGGAAAAAAAGAAAAGGAAAATTGTCACCTAAAGGTGGTGATCTCATTGGGCCAAGCGTTCTGCCCAATCTAGATATTGTGGATTTTCATGGAACTCACCTTTCATCATCTCTTTTTATTAACATTTTTATAATCCCCAATATGAATAGGATCATGCAAGATCCTAGCATGAAATTTTTTTTCGATTATATGACCAGTCTTGGGATATCATCACAGAGTCATATGATCTAAACCTTGGTCCAACAATGGAATGTGATTTATATGATTTGGGCTCAACAATGAAGGGAATAGGAACCGATACTGACTCGGCAATAAAACTCAAAACAAGTTTAGATTCGCGAATAGGAGTTGGTTCATGAGTTTGGTCCAAATCATAGAATTGAAGTTCATATTCATTTCCCAATAATGGAATGTGACTATCCAAAATAAGTGATTCATGTTCAATCTCTATAGGGATAGGAATAAGTGTTGCTTCGGAATTAGGTCCGAATCGGGTAAGGATACCGGAATCAGCATAGATTCAAAAAGTGAAATTGAATCACAACATTGAAATCGGTGTCACATTTATCTTCAAGTTCAATCTCATTGAAATAAAAACTTGCCAATTTGTCAATGGGTTGATATTGGTCAAGTTCAAAATTATGTGGTGAAATCGAATCTAGTTAAAATCTCTAAGATACCATGATTCTTCATCAATATGGTTAGGAGAATCAGGAGTGGTCGAAAATGTATTAGGTAAAGTTTCCTCATTCCTATCATTAATTATTTTGAGCAAATGACTCACTTTTTCTTCTAGCTTATGAGAGATTGAGGACGATCCATTTGGGATTGAATAATATCATTTGGGACTGAATCATGAATTCCATAGTCTTTTATAAGTCAACCGGTTCTTCTTGTTATGGTTGGACTTGAAAATTAGAGTAAGGATCTTGGATTTAGGAATTGTTTGGGAGAATTGAGTCCGCTATGATTTGTATTTATCGTGTGGACTCAAGGAAGGCTTCAAAAGTCTTTTCTAAGAAGATTTTTCTTCTATAGGTTCGTCTTGGTATGGATTACATGAAGCTGTTTGTTGGTGAGGTTGTTGATGGTAAGACTCGAGGGAGTTGTATCCCCACTGACTTGTGAAGAGTGGTGATTGTTGGCCCGGAGGTCTTCCTCTCTAGTTTTGATGATGATTAACTCATATAGTTATGTTTACTAATAATCTTATGATTTTAGTTTCAGATCATTTAGCAAGATATTAGTTGGTGATTGCTTCAAAAAAAGGTGTTTAGAAGCTTTCACTTGGTGATTCCCGAGCCCGAGCATCAAGATGATACATAGCCTTACTCGTTGGATCACGGAGTTTGGACCAAGTCAACTTGAAGATGGAAGATCGTCAAGAAGACTTAGGTATCATTTAGTTTAGTGTGTTTTAAATCCATGTGTAAAGCTTAGAATAGTTAATATGCTCAAGTGCACAACACACACGTTTTTATGTTTGGATATTGGTTTTTCGATTTTTTAGTTTAACCGATATTTGTTTTCATGAATAGATGATCAAAACAAGTTTAATTGTTTATGTATAGTAGATGTATTCTTTCTATACATGCATGCTTAACTTTTAAACAAACTTATTTTGACTTTCCTATTCATGTATTGAAAAATCAAAGTTTGATAAAATACAAGTTTTGGTTTTTGTTAAAAATGATAAGACACAAAAAATAGTTTCATATGCTTGATATTTGAGTTAAAATTTTTATCACATGTTTATATATCAATGCAAAATGTTAAAACTATTTTTGTGGACTTTTACAAGAGATAAAAGAATTTTTAGAAATATGTTTAACTGTTTTTCTGACCCAGAACTGTGCTGACAGCCAGGTCGATCGACCGGGCAGTCGACCGACGTGCACAGACCTGTGCACGTCTGCTGGCACAGTGGGCCGGTCGGCCGACCGGATCAGAGAGCCTTGCTCTCTATATCTGGGCGGTCGACCGAGCGGTCGACCGGAGCAGAGAAGTCTGCTCTCTGTATCTAGGCGGTCGGCCGTGCGGTCGACCGGATGCCCCAACGGTCATATTTTTGACCGTTGGCGGTCGACCGGCCGGTCGACCGCAAGCCTATCAGGCTGCCAGATCAGCCTAACAGCTAGTTTTCGGTTTGGGCTATAAATACCCCATCTCTTGGGGTGTTTTGATGAGACTTTTGAAAAGAAAAATTTCAGTGTTTCTCTAGTGTTTAAACAAGTTTTCAAAATAGTTTTTGTGCTCAAAAGATTCATTTGTTTGTTTTAAAGTGTTTTGTTTATTTCAAAGAAAGTAGGTTTTTGGAATTGATTCTTGATCTAAAATTCTATATTCATTTGTATTTTTCCCAAGAGATTTTCTTTGATCAAAAACACTAGTTTTTCACACTTGAGCTTATCTTCTATTCTATTCTATTAGGATCCTTTGTTCATGGAAAAAGGAAAGTGGTTTGTGGTTGAAAGATACCACCAATTTGTAAACCCTTGATTTCTTGAGTTGCTCCTTCTTTGGTAGAGGTTGAGGTTGTTGTATTGGGTTGGTGTTTGCTCCCTCTTTGGTAGAGGTAGAGATTTGTGTTTGCTCCCTCTAGTTAGAGGTGGAGTTGGTTTCTATATCCTTCTTCGGTAGAGGTGATTGGTTGTTGTTTGGCTAGGGCCTACCCTCGGTTGTGAGGCGGTGTTTGAGAGAGGAGTTCGGTACTCCCTTTGCTGTAACAAATCATCCTCGGTGGAGGTTCCCTCGGTGGGGATAGTGGATTAGAAATCCTTCTCGGTGAAGGCGGGGACGTAGAGCTAGGGGCTCGAACCTCGAAACATATCTTTGTGTTTGCGTTTGATCCATTGTCTCTCTAACTCTCTCTCTTTATATTGTGCAAAGCATCATTCATATAATCATACCATACTTGCTTGCATTTGTGCCTTGCATATATTCATATTGTCTATTCATCTTATATGCTTGGGTGTTTGTGTGTGCCTCACTTATACTTAACCACAAGAGCTTCATATAGCACCTCAACCCATATCTAGGGAATCAAGAGGAGTTAGTCCAGAGCCCTTCACGGGGAATTCGGCTACACTTGTGTGTTGTATTAAGTGTGTTGCAAATTAATTTTTAAGCTTCCGCATTTAGCGCATTTAGTTTCTAGATTAGCATTATCACCTATTCACCCCCCCTCTAGGTGATTTACAATTGGTATCAGAGCCTACGCTCCTGATACTTAGGCTTAACATCCTAAGAGTGAGATCCTTGTTTGCTAATCTTGTTTGCATTTGATTGTTTGCACACATATAGTTTACATCCATGGACTTCATGACCCCACCTATGTTTGACCCTTCCAACATTCTTGTTTGGAAGACTAGGATGTCCATATGCCTCCAAACTCTAGGTTATAAGGTTCACCTTGCCATTACCAAGGAATCCTACCTTAGTGATAGCAAGCATATAGGGGCCAATGCACAAGCCTTGAGGCCATTAGAAGCACGCTACCTAAAGATTGTCTTATGCATGTTTCTAATCTTGATTCCGCCTTTGCAGTGTGGAACAAGATGACAACCACCACTAAATGTCAATCCAACAAGAGGAGGAGTCTAGTGGAGAATCCGAGCCACAACAATGTTATATGATCCAAGAGAATGACTCCTTTGAGATACAATCGGAATCTCAACTAGATAGTTTTGATGCTAGCTCTTCATTTAATGATCACGATTATATGGATGCCAATGCTTTGAATGAAGAGTTATCAATTGTTTGTGAAAATTAATTGAAAATATAAAGTTTTGAAAAGAAAAGTCTAGGCCTTAACAATGATAATAAAAATTAATTTCTAGACTTGACATTGTTTTGCAAGAGAAAGAGGAGATTTCTAATGAAAGGGATTCATTAAAATCTCAACTTGATCTTGTTTTAAAAGAAAATAAATTTTTGAAATCTAAAAATGATTGTGATGTTGTTTAAAAAAATAATGAGGTTTTATCTTCAAAAGTAGATTCTATTTTAAGAGATAACAATATTTTGAAAAATGAAATTGATTTTATCTCAAAAGAATTAGAAATTTGTTTAAAGAAAAATAAATCTTTGAAAAATGATTTGGATTCACATGTTTGCCATGTTAGGGTAGTTCCATCTAAATCACCCATTGCATGTCACACTTCTTCTTTAATTGAAAAAGATATATCCATGCTTAAGAAGAGTGTTGATTGTTTGGGCTCCACTTTGAGCCAATGTGTTGTGGGCCATACACGTTTGGAAACTTTGTTTCGAAAGAAACAAGTTCCATCTTTTCATGCACACCCTCCACGGCATACACATGCTCCTCACAGACACACCCATCACATGTATGCTCATGTGTACACTTGTATACATTGTGGACGTAAGGGCCACCTTGCTAAATTTTTCTATGATAGAATACACGTTTCAAATTT